>VZTL01000367.1:0-12840 GCA_013400535.1 Scopus umbretta
GGATAAATTAATTTTTAATTAAATGGAAACTTTCAGGTTACTAGGAAGTGATCTTGCTTTTTTTTCTGTTGTGTGTTAAAGATCTTTAAGTGTATCTACGTACTTTTATTGTCCACTTGGAAACCAACATAGTGTATTTCTATCTACTCAGTTTTGATAAAATTAGAAGGAAAAAAAAAATTGTGTTGATATATTTTGGCTTTTATCAAAATGCCAGCTTAATACCAGGTGATTGAAAGAAAAGCAATCCTGGAGGCTGGTACCTTTTTTACTGACTAATTGAAATTCTCTATTTAAGTCTTCAGTCATAAATTTGCCTGCCTATTGCTTTTTTGTTAGGTGACCCATGTACCATCTCGTCTCAGATGGAACTGGAAGAAGCCTTCCGTTTGTACTGTCAAAACAGAGACGAAGGGCTGATCATTCATGGCAAGTATTACACAGTTCAAGAACCTGTATGTGTGTGTTGATAATCCTAACAGCTTTTCAGGGGTGAGATTAGAATAACTCCTTTGCCTGTCAAATAACATGCTGCTTTATGTAGCTGGTGCCCTATAGTTTGATGTTATAAGAAGGAAGTGTTCTTCTCTGGGTGGAGCCCAAAGCTGAAACTATACATTAGACTTTGAGGGGGCTTCAAGTTCTAAATTGCACAGATTTGTTAGTGCTGTAGTCAAGTATAAGATCTTGCCAGTATGGACCCCAATTTTAGTTATGTTATTTCTCACACAGAATTACTTAAAAGCTTCCAGAAACTGTCTTTGTATAAATATATTCAAGAATCAAGGAAAAAGTACTACTGAGAATATTTTCACTTAAAAATCTTAATGTTTTTGTTTTAGTTTTCCCAAGTATTCCAGAGAAACCCGGCATGCCTTGTCCAGGAGAAGATAGTGAGTACTAAAAAGTTACAAAACTTTAGCCTAACTTTTTCAGTCACATCGAAAAAAAAAAAAAAAACCACATTGAAAGGTTTTCATAAGATAGTTATGTACATGTGTGTTTGTTTTGTGGTTTCTTAATGGAATGTAAAATGTTTGGTATTTTATCAACAGAAAATTATATGAATCAACATTGTAGTGCTGTTTTTATGTTTCTGAGGATTAATGCTGGTTTCCAGTAGCTGGTATATTGGGAGGAAAAGAGGTCAGGATTTTACATGCATATTTGAATGTGGTCCTTTGCTTTTGTGGTTCTTTTGGTTTCTTAACTTGCAGGGTAAAGAAGTGATGTACTGAAGGAGGAGATACAGCCTTTTTTTTTTTTTTAAGAAAAGGTTATTAATCTCTAAAATCCTGCGAAAGGTAGATGAACCTCCAGAGGAAGCATACATGATTGGTATGGTTTGCCTATATTTCAATAGCTTAAACTGCACAGGGATAAAAGGATTAAATAGCTGTATAGTCACTTTTCATTGTGGAGGGATGTGTTCAGCACATTAGTTCATATCTTTGTAAATGTTAAGGAAGGGAATGTAAATAATTGGGTGACAGACTTACCAGATGATGCTTGGCTAGTCACAGTAGCATGAGTAAAAGCTAACTGAAGAATTGAAGGACCTTTGCTCTTCTCTTTGGAAGATACAAGAGCAGATAAAATTAATTGCTGATAAAAGCGAAGAATGCATACAAGAAGACTACTTAGTTGATCAGGATCTACGCTGACAGACTGGCTAAAATGTGTAGAAATGCTTGGAAATATCAAAGATGAACTGAAATGGAATAAATACCAAACTATTACAGTTTAAATATGACTTTTACATTTAAATTACAGTAGATGAAAGGTTAAATGTAAAAAGCAGACAAGTTTTCATGTTGTGACCAGGTTATTAAAGTTGCCTTCTAGAAAGAAAGAATAAGAGTAAGAGAGTGTAAGAGTAAGTGTGCAACATGATCTGCTGTCCTTGTTCAGCCCATGAGAGAAAATAAAGACTAATTTTGATGCTGATTAGCAGTGTTAAAGAAAAAAAAAAATTTCTTGAGGCACTTTTTTCCCTCCAGAAGGAAAAAGAAAAAATCTGTGTGGTCTACCCAGTTTATTTTTAGGATGAGCCAAGCAGGCATTTGTGTAGTTGTTTCTAATATACTATTTTCCATACATCTGAGGGTTTTTTTATGTCTTGTTTAATGTTCTTGTTTGTGTGCTTTCTTTTATCTATCAAAATAGTAGCTCAGTGGGTTTCTTAATAATTTTGCTGGTTTCAACAAAGAAACGGGTAACCAGTCCATCTTGTTATATCACAAAATGTACAGTAATTCTACTGAACGTGCAAGCAAATAAGACTGAATTTCAGTACTTGTTTCTCTGAGTTAAAATTGAAGTAAAGACTGCATAGTTATATTTTACTGTATGTTGAAAATGTGTAGGTTTTACTATGCTGTCACTTTTCTACTTTAGCTTACTAGGTTGAAAATATCTATGGGAAAATATTTTCAGGCTCAATTTTCATGATCATTGTGGAAAGAGTGGTCTTAGTTCTGTAGGTTTGAAGATGTTCTTGATGTGAATTGTATACAAGGAACACTGCTTTATTCTGGGACCTGAGTTATAGAAGGTGTTATGTCCTAAACTGAATCTCTTACCTGGAAAGGTGTCCAGTTTCCATGGGCAGGCAAAAATTGAACCTCTGATCTACAGAAATTATTGTTAGCAACAGGAGAAGTTTTGTGTTTCCCTGTATCTTGTTACTTTTCCTAAATCTTGTTTTGGTAACCATGCTTTAGGATGTTTGGGTAGTTCAATGTTCTGTGTGCCTTTGACTTTTGTGAGAATTACAGTAAGAGAGAAGGTGATGGATTTGGGGGATTAGCTAGCCTTGGAATGCTTGTAATGTTCTACCAGGGCAGGTTTTGCCAAAGATAAGCATAAGTATTAATACTCTGTCATAAGTCTTTAGACTGTGTTCTGTGAAACAGCTGTCTTTCAATGAAGACAGAATGGTTGATTTTATTTAAATTTCTAACTTTGGGGTGCTTCCCCCCCCTTAATTCTGCAACTAAGAATGGAAAAACCAAGTCTGGCATCCCTACAGTATTTAGGGCTATTTCACAACATGCTGAAATTGATTTTGTGTTCTTTCTCTATTGTGCTTCTAACTTGTTGGATGAAAAGTGCAGTGCGTGAACTGATATGGGCATCTGTGCCACTCTGCTTCCCCAATGTAAGAACTGAAAGAACCAGCTGATTCTAGCTCTGCTTCCATCCCCGTGGCTGTTCAAAGGGGGAAGGAGGAAATCCCTGTGTTGCGCCAACCTAGACGGGTGCTAGTCCCAAGTAGAATTATTTGCCCTTATTTTTTGGAAACTCAAACTAATGTGAAATAGTGTCAAGATAAGTAAGCTCACTGGAGGAGAGAAAAGGGTGTTGCTTAAAGGGGTATCTGTGCAAATAATGTAGCATAATAAAGTTCACTGCAATTTAATGATCTCATTAAAGGTGTAGATGTTTTAGTACACAAGTTTTTTTGTGTTAATTTGTTAGATGTTTTAGTTATCTCGTGTGATGAGATGAACTACAGGAGCACATAGATTAGTGTGGCTCAGATGACCTGGTTATTCTGTTTGTAGGGTATTTCTCCCTACAGGGTTTTACAGGTCATGTTGAATCACACTTCGATTGTTTAAAAAGCCTGTTTAGTAGGATGCGCTTGGTTTCTTGTAATTTAATGAATTAGTTCAGTACGTATTGCCTCTTTACATTCATGGGGCCCATGTGGAAATCTGGTATTGTGGCCTAGTTGTAACTGTTTTCAAACTGTTTTACAACAGACCTATTAAATTGTATTGGTGCTAATTTAGCATAAACTATTGCATTCAGCATTATTGCTTGTTAGCTAATGGCATACGACAAACATCTGCATTGCTCTTAGGCTGTATGGAAATGTTATTGATAGTGGTGATGTAGCTTATTTAAAGGACTTTATCTTGACAGGACTAAAATATTGTCCTTTGTTCAGAAAATATTCGGTATGTTTCAAATTCTTGTTTTATTCTGTGTGGCTTTATCACTATTACATACATAGACAATCCTTTACGTTCATAGAAAATCCTTTTAAAAAATGAGAGTATTACATAGGCACTTTTCTAGAGCATCATGCTTACACTATAAAGAAGCTTATGAGTTTGCCTCGAGTTATTTCCAGCGATAAACAGCTAGCTAGTCACTGTCCAAAATGGGGCTCTGCTTGAATTAGCAGTCTAAGTGTGCACTACTAGTTTGTTACAGAACTGCAGACGGTTTGAAATGGAATTTGAAACTAAACTATTGAATTGCTAAATAATTTAACTTGCAATATATTGCTCAGACTTGTTCAGGTTAGGTCACGGGGTGACTATTTCTTACAGTGTGTGGTCTTCTGAACTGCAAATATTTTGTGGTGGTTTTCTGTAGTTGTAGGTTTTTTCAGTTCCTTCAGAATAATAATGGTGTGGAAGAAGAGTGCAGAAATACATACTGCATCTTTTGCATTTATGTTGAAAACTAATAATATAATTGCTAGCTGTCCTGGACCTTTGTGAAATTGATATGGCTTTGAGATTGTACCAGGCAGCAAAGCTTGAAATAAATGCATGTAGTCTATAAATAGAACAAACCATGTGACTAATATTTCAATTCTATTTGCATTCCTTCAGAAAAGTTCTTTGCTTGAAGAACTTACCTTCTTACATTGATGCAGTGCTGTCTGCAAGATAGAGTTTGCATGGTCTCCAGCATCTGAAGTTGTATTGTCTCTATATTCCTTTTGCTGTTGAAGTTCTGCACGTTGAACGTAAGGCTGCTGTTGTGGAAACAGTGCTTTTACCTTCAGCAAGACAGTTGGCCCATCCCTGCGGACGGAGCGGCAGCGCGGCTGTGTGGATGAGGTGGCAGGATTTCTGAAACATCTTGCATCTCTTCCAGATATTGAATGTGACCTCTCATAGGCGTTTCTAGCATCTGCTGGCCTGGAGCCTGGGATACTTTATCTCAATGTTTCTTGATAAAGATGGCAGACTTTTAGATCAGTCTTCTGTATTTAAAAACACTTTTACTTTTTTAGTAGATAAGCTATTCTTTTGGGATCGATTTTTAAACAAGGTTGTTTCTGAAATGCTTAGGTGTGTGTCTGTCTTCTGTGCTCTGAAGTGATAGCCTTCCTGATACAAGGCGTGGTGTCTGATTGGCAGTTTTATAACTTAGTTACTGTGGTCTCAGCTTATTTACCCGGGCAGATCTTGATCTGATTTATCACTCTTGGTGCTGCAGCGCGTTGTATAACAAAGCGTGTTCAGCTGAACAATTTCTATCGATTTGTAGGACTTCCCTAATGGAATTGCCGGTTTTGTCAGAGAAATACTTGTTTTTGTGACATCAGCTCCTTGACATCCATGCCATGTTTTAGTTTGTGCCTCAGCTGCTAGCTACAGCCTCTCAAGGGAGCCAGTACCACCCGTGCCTGGATACATGAGGCAGAGATGTGAAAGGGAGAGACGGGGGTAACCAGTCTTCCATTAAATATTTGCTCTTAATGTTCGAGCTGATCCTGCCTATTGTCCTTGGTATCTAATGGTATTCAAACAGCGGCATCAGTGGAATAAAGGGAAAATGTTTCATTTCATACCTACTACATTGTAAAGCATAAAGAATTACATGCTGAAGAAGCTAAAGAATAAAACCCAGTGAGTAATGCATGCTTTTTCTGTAGATTTTATGTATCATCATTGTGATTGCTGTTATGAATTGAGGCCATTGATGCAGTATGTGTGTACGTGTGGTGCAGTAGATAATAGAACTCAGCGTTTTGGTTTTGATACAGTTGCTTTGCCTACCACCCTCCTTTGCAGCCATAGATTGTTACAAATGCAGAGATTCCTGCTGCCTCTTGTGCGTAGGGATGTGGCTGAGAGACCTCTCAGAAATGCTGATAAAATTGCATTGAAAGGACTCTTGGGGAATGTATTTTGGGAGGAAAAGAACAGAAGAGTGAGTGATGCGGCTGCTGCTAATATTGCAGATTAATGAAAGAAATGTATCCAAAAAACCCTGATGGTATGTGTTCAGGGCCTGATTATTGTAAGATTGCTGATGTAAAGATTAACTATTTAGAAGCATCATTTTCTGAGGCCTTTTTGTTGAATTGTGTTTAGTGGATTGTCTTAGATGGGTGTGTTGTAATTGTGAAATACATGTTTTGAATTCAGGTTTACTTAGTTTCTAATATCGTCAGAATCAACTGTGCCACTACATGTCTATATCTTTATATCTGAACAAATAGATGTATTTAATGTTAAAAATCATCTTGGATTTGGGTAGCTAGTGCTAACAAATTTTAGGGTTGTTTTGCTGTTGGCTTCATTAAATAGAAGAATGCAGACTAGGAAACCTTTAAATAATTTCACAGGAGAGAATGAATACGTTTTTAATGTGTTAGTACTTGTGGCATTAATATGACAGTAGACTAATGTTTTTATTATCTAATATTTCTGGCTGGTCTTGCTTATTCTTTTTAATGATTACACTGTGTTGTGGATGTCTCTTATGCTCTTTGTTTATCTGCTCAGTATTTTAGCATTAGGTGTTTGGACTTCATTTTTCCCCAAGCCATCTTCCTTGAAAATTTCATCGTAGGGTTGACTAAAGGTATCTTACTAACCTAACTATTGTTGTGAGCTGTTTCTTTTAGGTATAGATATTTGGTTTTGCTTTTTCTGCCTGATACTACAAAATAGCTCTAAAAGGCTTCTTGCTACAGTAGTGTGGCCTGTAAATATTTTTCTAGCTCATAAGGCAGGTTTTTCCCTTCATTTGTTACTGTATTGGCAGCAGTGATTAGGTTATTCAGAGCACGTGAACCAATTTCATCCCCCAATGAAGAAAGGAACTATTGCGACCATAGAGACTATTCTGAAGACATAGATTGGATTGCACTGGATAATTAGGCAATTTTGAAACTGCTAGTAACCCTCTCCTGTTTTTTAGTAATTGAACTGACAGAGGGGAAAATTGTACTATTTTTAATGTAAGATGTATTGTTGCTTAGGCATTGAAAATAGCTGTGTCATAGTTTCTCAAGAATACCTGAAATCTCTTCCTCTGTTTTAGCTGTGTACTACTTTTTTCGTACATGGCATATTTGAAAAAATATACATACAGATTGAGACAGCATAAGTTACTGAAATAGAATTGTAGTTAAAGATCTATTTTGCTTACAATAATTTAATGGTCTTAATTCTAAAATGTCAACATTTTCCTTAGCTATGAAACATCCAATGAAGAATAAAGAGTTAGGCCCCCCTCTTTTTTAATTGAGGTGTGAAATTATAAAACATATTTGATTGTGGGGTTTGATATCTTCCCTTTCTTTAAGACCGTGGATGTCTTGGCAGATGTTCTTATACCAATCTGTAAACTATAAAGTAAAAATACAATGGAATAAGGAATGCTTGGGCTAGTTTTTAAGGTGTCATAACAAGTAGCTTGTGTTCTTTTTTATTTATCCCTCCCCCCCCCCTCCTTAGCTATTGCTCAGAATGTAGTATAATCATGCAGGAAAGATGTCACCTGGTTTTAGAAAACTTCTCTTGAATGTAATGTCTAGCTCCATCCCCCTGTGTTATCTCTCATGCTTCCGATCTGTATACTTCTTGTAAGCTGGTAAATCTACTTTTGATATACAGGCATTTGGGGTAACTGAATTGGCAAGAAGGTGATGAAGCTTTTTGTGTTATTTGTTGGAATTAGTGGACATCTGTTAGGCCTGTCTGTTTTAGTAGCTTGAAAGAGCTATTTAATGTGTAAACCCTTAAATGATATGGTCAAGGTTAATTATATATTATTATACTTGGAATTCTGTGTAATACTTTTAAAAATTAGTTGCTCTATGCAAGTTACAGATCTTAATATTTAACTGAGCCACAGAAATAGCAACAGAGGCCTGCAGGGCAGATAAACGGGCTCTTCATCATTTATCTCTTGGATTTTTGAGTTGCTGTGAGACCAAAACCAGATTTTGTGGGAGATTTCAGGTGCTGTTAATTTGAAAGGGAAAGTGCTTCAGAAGTGAAGCCTTGTAAGACTAAGTAGTGATAGCAGTTGCCTAGCCACTGAAGACTTGCTGTCAGTACAAATCTGCATGGTAAATAAATTTTCTGAAGTAAAAAAGCAAAAAGCAGCTAACTTCAGGCATGCTGAAAGGGTGGTTTTTGGAAGAGGCATGTGAGAGTCCTGATCATCACTGTCATCAGTGTCGGTGCAAACGTTGTGTTGAACAGATTGTGCAGTTCTGCCCTCAAACCACAGGGGGAAGGTAGTGACTTGGGTAGTGGGAAAATGAAAAACTGAGGCCCTCAGTGTTGACTAGAAAGCACCTCTTCTGTAATTCTGAAGTTCCATTACTAATTCTTCTGCATCTGTAAGTGCTTGTCCTTGAAAAAGCTGGGGAAATACTTAAAAGGAAACCAGAAGGCAACCAAAACCATTTGAAGGCAAAACTTCAAGATTTTTTTTAGGATGGTCCTCTACTTTTACAAGGACATAATAATGGTAATGCTGTTATATGCTTCTTCCAATAATTTAGGTTATCTACCACGTTCTTCAGTAAAGCAGGTACGGATGCCCTCCCCCCCTCCATTACTTATATTGTCAACTCTGATAAAAACTATTCTTACCCATAGGGATTGCAGAGAAAGGAGAACCTCAGGCAGGCAGTGATAAAACTGATATTGTAGAGCCTGAAACAATAGGTCTGGGATTGGGACTGATCCTTTAATTTCAAGGTGCAATAACTGTTTTTAACAGTCCTACAAGCTGTCTCAATGTTATTTTACAGTTGTTAGCAGGAATAGCTATCATAAAATGATTTTACACAGCAGATCTCATATTATACACAGATAATGGAGAGCACAATAGAAATCAAAAGGGGTTTAGGTGGGAAGCAGTATGTAAACTTTGCAGATCTGGTATAATTATCTTCCTTTCCTCTGGGGGGTGAGTTGAAAGCCCCCCCCCCCAGAAGCTGGAAGACAAATACCATCATTAACTTGAAAGATTTAAACATGCTTCCTTTTAATATGTTAAATGCTATAGCTTTCCATTAACAGAGCAGATGAAAGGACAGGTACATAAGACTGCATCATATGCAATTTTTTTCCCCCATAAGGATGAGGAGCTCTAGGATGGAAGGTTGCTTTCTTGGGAAACAATAATTCTCTGCACTGTAAAAGAATTAACTAAACTGGGAGACTTACTCAGCTTGCTATTAGAATTAGTGAATAATCCTTTAATCCAGAATATAACAAGTATGATGAGTAACTCCTGACACTATTCAGGTTTTATTTTGCAACTGTCACTAAATAATGCTAAGTTTAGCAACACTTTATACTGCTGCAAACTCTACTTCATATGTTATACTTGTGAAATGTATAAATGCTATATCCACATAGTATATGAGGAAGCTTAGATGCAGTAGAAGTACAAATGGGAGGATCTCTTGGAGGTTAGTTTTAGTTACTGACTCATAAAAACTGAGCACAATTCATAGAACTCAAATTGTGATGTAGTAAGAGTGGACATTGTGTGTGGCGAACTTCAGCTTGCTTTCCTCCTAATATGAAGCAGAATGAGGTACTGTGAGGTACAGATGTGTCAAAACTATTGGACTGAAAGGTGATAGATCTGGAGGGTTAGTCCTGCTGCAAGGTAATAGTGTCCTCTGTCATACTGAGGCATTGCATCCTATGAAATAAGGGGAAAATCAGGTGTACAAGATGGGCTACAGCCAAATCTATGGAAGGGCTTCAGTGCAAAGAGAACAAGACTAGGACTTCGAGTTAAAAATAGACAACTGATGGAATATGGTACGATTAATTTAAAAATTGTGTATGGCACAGATTAAGTCAAATCAGTTAACCATTTCCTACAAGACAAGAAATGTGGCTCTTAAAGTCTAAAATATTTCTAGGGACTTTGTCAGTAGTTAGCTTTTTTGTTTTTCCCTCTGACCTTTTCGATAGATATGTTACAACTTGCCATTTAAAATAAAAAATGAGACCAGGCGAAAGTTTGATCTGACCAAGTTTTAACTGATCACCCTTCAATAAACTGGATTCAGTTCTTCCTGAATGCTGTCTAGCTCAGTCACAAAAAGAACTGGAATTATCACCCCTTTCAACTACCAATAGATATGAATTGTGTACTCAAAGATTAATTTTTTCTAGAAAATGTGTGGTGTCAAGTCCAGATTAAGATTCCCCTGCAAGTTGTAAATAATGCAGTCTGCTGATAACATAAAGGAGAACCAAATTCCTGCATGAAACTTCATTGGGTTGCTCCTCACTTCTTTGTTTGCCTTCTTCAGTAATACCAGATTGTATAATAGACAGAGGCTTTCTGTTACCAGGCTTTTCTTTATAATAGAAAGTAGTGCTTCATGTATGTACTAAGACATAGAAGTTTATTAAAAAAAAAGTGGCCTGCAAAGTGGATGCAGATGTAGACTAGAGAAGACAAATGTGTTCTGCTTCAGTAATTTTGGCTTTGTTGCATTAAGTTCTTGCTAAATACAAATTATGCAGGTTTAGTTGAAGCTGTAAAATTTGTAAATGTATGAGTGGGCGGTGGTGGATGTAAATATACCTAAATAAAGGTGCCGGTTTATTAGTTCAGGTAAGTAGAATACTGCTGCGAGGTCTCTATTGCATAAGTAGAGTTTAACACTAAAGAAATGCTTCATGTCCTGCTGAAGTTATTTTGTTACAGATTGCGTAAATATTCAGACTTCATTTTGATCTACTGCAGAACTAAGTTAGGTAGTTTAAAGAATTAAATAAGTACTGGCTCAGTACTCTCTCAGCTTGATTAAAAAACATTTTAATGCAGACCTTAACTCATGTTAACAGAATATTAAATTTGATTTTCATTGTAGTAAATCTTTTAATGAAAGTGACTTTTATTTTGAGAGTATATGATGCGGTCATCAAAAGAAGCCTTTTGGAGTTCTGTTAACAAAGCAATGCAAGCTTGGGTTTGTGGCACATGTGACCACTGTGGTTTTGTAGACAGAGGAGCCAGCTGCACATGAAAGGGTGTAAAGTTTAAAATTCCATAGCAGGCCAAGCTAGGGAAGGGAAAATGTGACCTTTTTTCTTTCCTAAACAAAAATGTTAATCACCTTCAGAAATATGGATCCACCACCAATTGTCTTCTGTCCCTTTTCATAACATGCTCTTTCAAATTAGAGCAACAACTACAGCATAATTTTATTGTGTGTTTGGGACAGCCTTGCAAAATGTGTGCAGCTCAGCAAGAGATGCTGAGCAGGGCATACGAGAGACTGCTCACTGATGTGCACAGAGATCCTCATAATGAGGACATCTTCACTTCTGGAGTAGCATCCAGTAACTGAATTTAGTGAGGATTTCTTGACTAACACTTTTTGTACTCTGCTGTTTTATTTTCAAGTATGTCTAATAAATTTCATGTAAAATTGTAAAATTCTGATCCTGGATTGTAGAATTAGGTTCTTTATAGAAAAGCCATGACTCTTGCATAGAAAAATGTGTTTGAATTCAGAGTTATTTCTTCAACAAGCAGTCAGAAGAAGCTTGTGAAATAATGAAGTGTATTTTGGACACTGAAAGCATAAATACCTCCAGCCATTTCAAAGTATTTGAAACAATACTATTTTTCCTATATATCTGCTATCTTAAATTCTTGGGGGTTTTGTTAAGAAGGATTTCTGAAAATAATGCTCTCTTCTATTTTGTCCTGTAATGCTATCATATTTTGGAGATTAATTCCAAAATAATTACCTTCCTTTCAAAGAAAATGAAAATTTAAGTTCATTAGTGTATGCTTGAAAGATTACTGGAACTTCTATAGACCCTGTGTACAGGTCAAATGTATTATTGTTATGTTTAAAACAAATCAACACTTTTCAGCAAACAACTGTCTTGATTTGTGAATACAAAATTTGTTTTCACTCAATTGACAAACGTATTTGCTTTGACTAGATAATATATGAGTAAACTCTGGGCTGTTAGTCACTGAGTCATATTCTTAACAGTTCTTAGTGATTAGTTAATAAGTGGTTAGTCTCACAAGTAAAAAAAGAATTCAAATTCTGTGATTGACTTAACAGTTGGTGTTGTAGAATTCAGTATGGAAATAAGTGGATCATCCAAACTTTCTACATTTCTCCACTAGGTGACTAGGAGAATCCTACTCTTATCCTAGCTTAACACCAGATTTATGCATCTTGGTAACATTGCAAGTGTATTCAACTGTTCAACTCTTACATGCACAGCAGTCTTTAATGAAAAGAAACAGACTGTTGAATGTGATGTAGAGATGGTAAATTGTGCCGCCTTTCTTTGCTGAAGGTGATGTTCAGTTTTGTATGAAGTTCAGGTTATAACTGTCTGTTCCTGTGCATTGCCCAACTTGTGTGCAAGCCAGACAGATGGCCACTTTAGCCATGGTATTAATGTGCTCAGCAGCCTAACAAAAACAATTACAATTCTTATACTTGATGTTAAGGCAATCTAGATCAATTAATAATGTGGGGTTTGCTATATCTTATTATGAGATTTTTTAAGTCTTTATTTTTTTGTTTGCCAGAAACATGCCAAGTTATCTTATGCATTTGTTTGCCATAATTGTTGAAGAGTTACGTTTCCACTACAATTTTCAAGAAATAATTCTGTGAACTGTTTGATACTAAATGTTTAGATATTTCTTTTTAAAGTATCAGTTTATTATTTTCTTTTACTCAGATTTGTACGTTGTCATTTAACCCCTGCCAGTGACTAAGCCCCACAGAGCTTGCTTGTTCACTCCCCCATGGCAGGATAGGGGAGAGAATCA
>VZTL01000369.1:0-11205 GCA_013400535.1 Scopus umbretta
GGTTTTTGGTTTTGTATTTTTTTATATTTTTTTGAAAACATTTTACCATGCTCTTGCATTACCTGTCTGTCCCCTTTCCTTTCTCTTTGCTCTGCAGTTCCTAACCTGTTGGTCAACAGAAGCAAAGGGAAGCAGCTGACAGCCTCCTACACTCCTAAGTGTCCCAAAATGCTAAGCCAGGCTGGAGAGCACTGCTGTCGGTACCATCTTTGGGGGACACCTAATGCCCATGAGCTTTTCTGCTGCCCATCAGCCCTAGGAGCCAAGGACCTGTCTCAGCACGTGGTGTCCCATGCACACACCGCAAAGGGAGACAGAGGGAACTGTGGTCTCCAAATGGTTTGGAAACCAGTGGTGTTGCCCAAAGAGGAGCGGCACGGCAGAAGGTGGGTGTCCAGGTCTGGGAGGGATGGTTTGGACTGGAGGAGCCACATGAGCTCCCCTGGGCACAGGGAATGGGTGGTGCCTGCGGAGCTGGGTGACCCAGCACTCTCCCCAATAATAACCACCCACTTTAATACCATCAGACAGTAATGTTTAGAGAAACTGGTGCCTAAAGCCAAGGGAAGCTGGTGTTAGTTATGAATATTGGGTCAGCTGCTCAAAGAGCAGAGGAAATATCATAGAATCACAGAATCATTAAGGTTGGAAAAGACCTCTGAGATCATCTAGTCAACCGTCAACACCTCTGTGCCTACTAAACCATGCCCCAAAGTGCCACACCTACACGTTTTTTGAACCCCTCCAGGGATGGGGACTCCACCACCTCCCTGGGCAGCCTGTGCCAATGCCTCACCACTCTTTCAGGAAAGACATTTTTCCCAATATCTAATCTAAACCTCCCCTGATGCAACTTGAGACAGTTTCCTCTTGTCCTAATTACCTCTGACTGTCAAAAATAGTTACGCAAAGAGTTGTGTTTCACAAAGATTTAGGTGTACACGCGCAGCTGATAGCTCCAGGTATTTTTGTTGCTTAATAGGTGGGATAGGCTTACCTGTTTGAATGTTCCATAAAACTAGTTTTCTCCTTGTCCAACAGTAACAGCAGCAGCGGGTCTGGGTCAAAAGTGCAGGAGGACAAGTTTTATCACAGCAAAAGGATGGGGGAGATGAAAATGACTCTGGGGGTGTGCAGAAATGAAACTTCTGGAGTTGGAGCTTTGCTGGAGCATGGGGTGTGATGTGGGGGGTCCCTGCCGTGCCCCCCTCGGCACGCAGAGCGGGTGCTCAGGCAGCCTCTCATCCTTGGGGGTGCAGGGGAGGGTGTTTGGCTTGGAGGTACTGGGACAGCCACCCCTGGGCTCCTGGGGCAGCGATGCGGGACGAGCTGTGGGTAAGCATCAGGGACGTCACGAGCAAGGGGAAAAAACTGAAGGGAAATCTAGAAGTTGGCTGGTTGAGAGCGATGTGGAATTGAAGGCAAACAGGTTTTTTTTCATTTAATTTTTACTCTTTGGTGGAATCTGGTTTGTTTAAGGGCGTTTTCAAAGACACGTTTGATGTCCTCAATTTTTCTCCTAATAGAAACAATCCGGAACACTTCAGATTTGCAGTATTACTGATTATAATAATGTCCTGCAGTGCTTTTCTAATTAGTAGTCAATGTTAGTTCAGGACCGTAACTATCCTAGCAAGACTAAATCACATTTTCACTGTAGCTAAACATGTATTTAGCAAGTGAATTTTAAATCTTTATCTGCAGCGCCTTCTCTGTCATAATCTTTATATATCCAGTTTTATAATAAATTAGAATTGGGATAACTGTGGAGTGAAATCCAGTGGCAGCTGTATCTCAGTTTAGATTTGCATACCCCTTGGGTATTTTGCTTCGCTAGGAATTCTTTTTCAAAGCCTTCTCTGAATTGAAAATTTAAAAAAAAATAAAAATAGATGAGACAAGAGCACATCTCCTTTGTGCAGTGTGTGCTTTCGTACCCTAATCGTTCCACAGATAAAACATTATGCTGGCTCCCTGATGCCATACTCCATGCTCAGTCCAAAATATTCAGAAATACCATATGTCTAAAACACAAAGCATTTCCTTTAACTTAAACTGTGGAAACTCTGGCAGGGTAAGAGCACGTCTGGCATCCCAATCCTCACGGGATGATTCAGGGGCACATTGTAGCAGAAAGACAGCTCTGGATAGAAGAAGGGGCAGCCTCTCCTACAGCTTTACTGCGGGCGATGGGACCTCAGGGCTGGTTTCCCACAATCAAACCTCAGAGATGGGAGTTGTCCTTTCCCTTTGAAAAGCAGCCAGCAGATCCTCCTGGGCCATGGCTCCTCTGACCCTGCGGGGAGCAAGGCCAGTCCCTGAGCTGCTGAGATGGGCACGGGGAGCAGCTCTGGGTTTCCATCCCACAGGAGTAAGGATGAGGGTTCACAGCATAGGGGAGCAGGGTTTCCATTTTCAGCTCCGTGGCTGCACGTGCAGTAGGCGCAGAGCTTAACTTTCTGCATCTTCTAAGGACACTCTCTGCTTGTGCTGGCTGCTGGGGCGTATGACAGTCGCAAAGAATTTCACTGTATGTTTGCTAAAACCTACTGATCTGATAACTAGTCGGGAAAAATCTTGAGGGTTTCCTTTCCCTTTGTATTTTGTTCCTTTTTCTTTTGCACTAGAGGTTGCCTAATTGGGATCAGAAAAATGGTTAAGTTACTGGCTTGAACAGTTGTGAGCTATTAATGTTCGGTATCTATTGAAACGCTTTGGTACAATAACAACCTCCAGGGATGCGGACAACTTTTAAAAACCGGAATCCTGTTTCACACAGAAATATTTGAAATGTTGAGGTTTTTTTTTTTTTAATCTAAGGCTTTTCTTACCTATGCTTTTGGGACTGGAACTTAGAGAGGTTGTAACCTAACCTTTCCCACGAAGGGAAGGAAGCCTCCCATGAAGGCTTTTTGCACCACAGAAGATTCCCCAGACAACAGAGAGGCCGGTGGTTCCCGTCCGCCTGCCCAGCACATGGACCCTGATGGGGAACGGCCGGACTCTGACAGCAAATGGCCGTGCTTGGGCCTGGCCTGGGAAGGGGCGACTAAAGCAGTGAGGAGCTTTAACCTTGCTTTCCTGTAGCCTGTACTGACGTACTAACCTCCGCTCTTCTCTATATTAGACCTTTAGACACCATCAGGTAGACTTATGTGCAGCTATTTGCAAAGTGGTCCCTGAGATGTATTCAAAAACCTTCTTATGAATGTTATAATTGGGGAATACTAATTTAAAAAATGTAGTATTTCATAATTATTTACCATAAATATCTCGAGTATAAATTAATTTATAAAGAGGATTATATCATATCATTAAGATTAAATGCATGATCACTATGAAAACCTCCCTGCTACATCTAATAACCCACTTCTGGATTTGGGATGCGTATGTGCCCAGCATTAGAAAAAAAGGGACTTGTTCTTCCATGGGTGTATTGACCGGTCCTTGTGGCACCAATACAGTTAAATTTGAGATGAAGTGTTTAGTGAGGATAAAAAGGAAGCCCCTGGAGTAAAGCAGGAGGAAATGAGCTGGTTCAGGTAATATGAAGTGGAAAAATCTCCTCTGAATCTGAGTGATTTTGAACCGTTAAGAAGTTAGAAAAATATCCAGGGTGTATCCCATTATCTGCTTCTCTTGCTTTCCTTTCCAGCCTGTCTTTTAAATGGTTTGCTGTGAAATGGCAGCAGCAAATACATGTGTCTGGTAACAAGGTCCATCATAAATGTAAAGGCAAGAATAAGATTTCCAGATTTCATGCATCTCTCTGAAGTTGGTGACAGGATTTAATTCTGCCCTCTAGTCTCAACAAGAAATGGATAACTCCTTTGGAAGACAAACTTGTATTTTTATTTCCATTCAGATGCATAAGAAAGTCTCGATTTGGGGCAAAGAGGATGCACACCTACATAAATAAAACCAAGAATGTAATGTTAGCAAAATTAAAATCTTAGGAGACTAATATTTATTAATTTATATCTAGTTGTTACAGAAAAAAACAAAATAGTGCAGTTAAATTGTTATGCGTTTCTCCCAGCTGCTCTGGGTCTGGCCCTGAGAGTCACGGTGTGTCAGCACTGGGAGTCCTTCACTGGGGCAAATGCGATGTCCGTGGATTTTAAACATGTGTTTTGCGTGGATGGACATCTATCGTTCCATGCGGGGAAGATGTCTGCGCCTCCGGAGTCATTAGTGTTTAATGAATCATAAAATTAATCACTTAAGTTTTTGTAAATAAACCTTTGGCAAGGTCAGCTATGGACTTCAAGAAGGGCTGTCGGTCCACATGCGGGATCCTGCTGTGGAGAGTGAAGCAGCCGCGTCCCGTCATCCGCAAAGCCAATCTTAATCCTCAGTGCTGTATGGGTCTTATAAATCAAATTTGAATGTTTCCTGGTGGCTCTAGGGAACTTGTGATGCAGTCAGTAATACACCTTGTAAAACTGCGAAAGCCTTTATGCATCTATGCACACTTCCCTTTAAAAAAAAAAACCCAAACCAAAAAAACTCAGTTTTTATAGAGTCAAGAAGGGAATTGGTGAATTAAAGGTTTTTCTCAAGTTGTTTTCCAACTACATTTCATAACTGTTTCTAGTGTTAAATCGTTGTGCTCCTAGCATACCATATATTGTTATTATTTACAGGACAAAAAAAAAAAAAAAGATTTAATATAATCTTGTGGTCTTTTTTTCTTAATGAAATTAATGTCTGATATATTCATGGAGCTATTAGAAAAGATAGAGGAAGCAATGCTCTGGAAAGCATGTTAGTATTGCAGCCTGCTGAACATCTACAGATTTTTTATAATGACGTGAGGAGAGGAGGTTGGGGCTGGAGTTGGGGACTTTACCTGACTTTGTGCAGTGGAACTAACCAGAGCGAGGTACCTTTCACAAGGAAGGAGCATTTGGTTTTGTTCATTGGGCAGAGGCAGCAAAAGTATGTGAATATGGTAAGGTAGTAAAAGTATGTGTTCATGGCTGGACTTGGGACACATATGGATTGAATGTTGCAGATTATTTGACATTAGTCAGGGGAATGACAGTTGTAATAACACCCATCATTTTTCTAAGAAACTTATAAAATCCCTAAGAGCCTGCTGATATGACTTCTTCTTAATAGGAGAGAGATGAAAAGTGGATAAATGGAATTAAGTATCCTACATGGATATGTGACCACTTATGGATTTAAATGAATACAGAAGGAAAACGATTTGATATACAGAAGAACAATTCAGAGCTTCATCCAAAGCAACACTGGTACCAAAGGTTCATCCTGCTGTTTTTCAAGATCAAAGGATCATCAGTGTGACAAACTGGTAGGAGGTTTTTTAAATTGAAAACAAAATACTTCTTTGGTTTCAATAATATCAAAAGTAAACCTCGCTTCTTGGTTTTGGTCGCAATAACTTTGTGACTTTTTTGAAATAATTTCAGTATGATCGGTCAGCTGTGAACCTAAAAAATGGGAAGAGGAATCATTGGGTCTCCATCTGATTGTTGGATAATCTGATGGCCAACAACTCTGGAAAAACAGCAGAATGATATTAGATTTGAATATACATTTCGATAAAAACAGAAAAATGTAAAACTAAGTAGGTTTCGTTTTAAAAGAAAGCCAGTAGACAAATTGAGTCAGGATCAGTTTTCTGTTTGACATCTTTGGAACAAGTTTTTCATAAAAGTTTCTTGTGTATTTTATAATATACACATTTTACTGAAACAACAAGTTGCAATCTGTCTCTCCCTAACCCCAAATTAACAGTTTTTTGAATATTACTTTCTGAGGAACTTGTATCTCTTCGTGTTTCTTTCTAATTAAGGGTGAAAATAAACATCAGAATCTTTTGGAAAACTGAGCCTTATCCCGATCTGAGAGATATCTACTGGGTGCTCAGCGCGGCACCTGAAACAATGCCTGGTCACCGGGGACCTTTATGTTGTATTTTATCATGGAATTGACAGAAACTGATAGAAAGGTTGAAGCATTTCAACAGCCAGGCTGGGACGGTGATTCTGAATACAATCAGAAAGACCAAAGGAAAACATTAGACCATGACTGAAGCTTATGCCAACAGAATAAGCTTTACCTAGGCTTTTATGGTTTACAAGAAATTCAGTTTAATAAAAGGGTATGTAACCTCTGTGAAGCAAGGAGGATCGCTTATTCAGGTTGGAAGTTCTGTTATTGGCACAGCATGAGCTAAACCATAACTGGGCATCAGTAAAGGGCTGGTGGATATTCCCAGAACAGAGCGTCACTGATGCAACAACTTTCTGCTCAGAGCAGACCCTGCTGTAACAAAACGAGTGGACTGGGGTGCATGAAGTCCTGTTTTAGGATGTCCGAAGCACAGTGACCCCCATGCAAAGCTCCTCTGTAAGGATCATTTGAGATGGTGTCCTCTGTGAGTGACTGTCCTGCATGTTCATGCAGGCTGCAGTCAAGTACTAAACCCAGACACCTCTAGCCCCACTAATACCCCTTAGGGAGCACCCATCACCCACATTTCTGTGCATAGTGCACAGTTTTCAGTTTCTCTGCATTTAGCTCAACGGGAGCTTTCACCTGCAGCTTGAATCCCTTCTCAAGCCTTGCTTCTAGCCCGGAGCTGCTCTGAAATCCTTTTAGATGTTCCAGTTCCTCTTTTTGTTTGTATTTTGGTTTTCCTGCTCCTTTTCTCCTTTAATGAATTCCTCAAAGCAGATGGTCTTCAAACTCTGTCTTTTTCAAGAGATGTATTCTCTCATCTAAAAGAGACATACTTCTCTCATCTGAAGAGCATACAAGAAGACTTTGTTGCCTTTGGGAGGAACATATATACTCAGAGAATGCACACTTTGCAGGGACTTTAATCCTCAGGCCTGCAGCAAGGAGAGACTGTGTTTGCTATTGTTTGTCAGGCTGTCCCGTTTTTCTACATTAGAACTTGGAAATCTTGAATTTTGGGGATCCATCTATGTGTTCAATCCAAACCCTTTCCGGAAGGAGTCTTTTGGTCAGGACTGCAATACCAGGAGGACTTCTCTCTGGGGCAGCAGAAGAAAGTAGCTTCTGCATCTCTGTTTCTTCCTGCTGTGTGATCCCCCAGCCTGAAGTAGTCTGGAGCATCCTGTTATGAGAGGATGCAGTCATGAAAACAAAATCCATGTCTCATTGACTGAAGGGAGTTGGATGGCTTCTTCAAGGTCTGCCTCAACTCGAGATCGGCTTTCTCACACCTCTTAGCATGCTTGCACTGCAAAGTAGAACATGCACTGGTACAAGTCACAACTGCGCTCTGGTGTAGTGGCATGGCCAAAGATGTCCCATTTTCTCCCACTTTGATCTTGCCCTTTTGGCAATGGGATCAGTGCATTCTCTGACAGAAAGATGTCGTCTTCTTCAGTGTCCTTAGACTCACTACAGGCAGAGATCCAAGCCCAACAAGTGCTCCTGAAACCTGACCCGAGTCCTTTTTTTCACCGTCGTATCTTCCTGCCTCAAGGAGCTGTGAGAGACTATTTCTTCTTTGTCCAAGGATGAAGAATCTCCAGGAAGTCTCATCATCAGACAGTTTGGGCTTTCATCAACCTTTGCAAGGAAGTGGCAAGCGAGCTCCAAGTACCGGTACAGTCTGCACCAAGTCCTTCTCTCGGTGACAGGCTCAGCATCTCCAGCTTGACTTGCCTCTCTTCAAACCCAGCCACCTGTAACCAGGTGGGTTTCCCTGGTGCATCCCTGCTGGGCTCCTGCTCAGCAAGTGACTCTGCCAAGATCCTGGTGTAAGGGACAGGTTTTCTTCTCTCACACATGGATTAGTTAGTACTTAAGGCGTCTTCAGATAGCTTATTGTGTAGTAATAGGATTAGGAAGGAATACACAAGGGAGGACGCTCAGAGAAAGAAACAATTGCACTCTTTCAGCATATATTTATATCTTTTTAGTTTGATGTGTGCATTTTCTTTGACCAGGAAAACTGTGAAAGCACCCTGAGGTAATCTGGCAGTAGGAAACCCTGATGACGTGGCCTGTCGATGCACAGTCTCCAGATGTGTGGCTCCTTATCTGCAGCAGTGTTGATTGCTTCTTATAATCCAGTCTGTCATTTTGATGAGCTCCCAA
This sequence comes from Scopus umbretta, assembly GCA_013400535.1. Classification (NCBI taxonomy): domain Eukaryota; kingdom Metazoa; phylum Chordata; class Aves; order Pelecaniformes; family Scopidae; genus Scopus; species Scopus umbretta. The sequence goes on from VZTL01000369.1 coordinate 8,107, forward strand.
CAGCACTGGGAGATGTCAGTCCACTCTTCTATGCTTTAGTTCCCCTCTCAGCAGTCCTTTCAGTGTGTTTTTTCACTGTGCAGGCATGCTGAGCTATAACATGTGCTTTACAATCCTGGCACTACAACTGCCCCAGCCTCTCTGTCTGCTGTCTTTGCAACCCTTTCCTAGAAACCATCTCGGGAGAATCTGCTACTGCTCTGAATACAGGAATTTGTCTTTTAGTAGTGGAAAACTCAAGACTTCATTGTGGATAGGAAAGAAAATACTGCACCTGAAGCTCTCACCATTTTCTAAGAAATGCCGGCAACTTACGCTGGCTTCAGGACAGACCACGGTCTTATTTTCCCCCTGCGGTGTTTTGGATCCTGCAAACATCTGCAGCAAAATTCCCTTCCAAGTTGTGTCTCCTGTCAGGACAGCAGCAATGGCAGGTGCCGGCACATGGAGATGGGCACAGGCTCAGATCTTCAGTGCCTCCAGGCGTTTCGTCTGCTAAGAAGGCTTGTTAACATGCAAACGTCTTGGAAATGCGAGCCGGCTGGGAAGCGAGCTTTGTGTCAGCAGCTTTATATTCAGGTGGAGACTGACACTGCCAATATGGTCCTCTACATAAACAAAGCCCACAAGCGGCGTAACCTACAGCAGATCCATTTGCTGCCTGGTTGCATTTCAAAAGTATTAAATACCCTAGCAGACAAGTTGAACTATTTTAGGTAGATAAATTGCACATGGGAGACACTAATTTGTGTTAATTTATTTCTTTACAGACCAGAGGACCAAAGAGGTCACATTGACTTCAGGATGGAGGATCAGGTAACCCACTCAGGTGTGTCTGGGAAGATCCACAGATCTTTTTGCCTTGTCCCTTTCATTGCAAGAGTCTTGCAGGAGGTAAGTCAGAATTTACCCCAGGATATTTATCAGAGGTTTAATTGCTTGCAAGGATTAAGGGCAGGGTGGTTTCAGGACCAGCACCTTGTCTCAGATCAGACATCCCATGTTTTCATTTTAGTACTAGATTTCCGCTCGGCATTCCTCACATCATCATGCTTATACTGTCCTCAGGGTTAAAGTGGACTACTTTTCACCACCAAGAAATATTCTTTTTCATTTGTTAATCTCTTACCCATCTGCAACATTTTTCTCTGGGGGCAGATTCCCCAACGCAAATCGTCCTGAGGGTGGATGTGCTGAAGGGGAACGCTATCCTGCTGCACTGCACCAAATACAACGGAGACATTAATATTTAGTTATACAGCCTGGAGCTTATATATTCGCACTGAATTGGGGATTTTTTTCTTCCAGCCCAGTTGTTTATGGATGGGTGTTGAATAGTGCCTTCCACCTGAAATCATGTCCTCCCGATGCTGCTGTCTGCTCGGGTAGCTCCGGGCATGGACCTCGGCCCACGGTGCAGGGTCCTCTTGGCCGGAGCAGTCGGGGTCTCTAGGTGTCTAGGGTTTCCTTGGGACTGCATTCTGCTGTGCAATGGTACCTCTCACCTCTCTGAATTTCTGTTACATTTCTTCTACATAGACACACATTCGTCTCTCTGACACAATAGCTGTCGAAATTCCTGGATCTGTGTTATTTTGGGTGAACCTCATTGCACATGAAGTCATCTGCTGTTTCACTTAACCGGTTTGATAAAGCAACATTGTCCTTATGTCTGTCAATGAGCAGAAACAGTTATTAATTTCTATTAAATGAATGACAAGCTGTAACGGCATTAGAATATTTTAATCCATCTTCCTGGATAATATAATCTGTGATCACTCTGGGTTTGCCAATTTTTGTGGAGGCAAAAGTTTCTTATCGACTCACTGTGATATTTAAATTCACCCCAAGCCGTCTCTAACTGCTTCAGCAATAGGTTTTGCATGCAACAATAAATTTCGCTCAGAAAACAAATGATACAACTATGTGAAAAAATTGTGAAAATAGGTTTCTAAATGCGTATGCACAACTACTTACGTTGAAAGAGTTTATCGGTTTGTCCAATCATTCCAGCAAGTACCACATAACTTATCTTCAGCTAGATAGCAAAGCATACATTGCAAACGCTCATCTACAGCATAACAATGGGTAAGTTGTTGTTAAGAATACATTTTGCCAGGATCACAGAGATTCAGCAAGCAGACAGACTAGAGTCACCGAGTTGCTGGATGTAAACCGGTTGCTCTAATAGGTGCGATTACGTATGTATATATGCACTATTTGACAATAAGACTGAAATGTTTGTGCCGTGATTGAATGGCTGTTTTCTGTTTAAATATTGCCAGAGGATTTCTTTGGGTCATTGATAGCTGTAACTTTTGAATGTTAAAATGACATTTTATTTTTCTTGAAAAAGAAGAAATTTAACTTTCAGATGAAAAACTGTGTGGCTGTGGGAGGTCTGCTCAAGGTCTGGGAAGAGAAACTGATTTTGGAAGGGTGTTTTAGGAATATAAGGTATTGGAAATTAAAGTGGGATTATCAGCTCTTCTGCTGCTGTTCCTATGAATAAAAACCTGTATGTTTTCTGTGCTTCTATAAGCCTGAAGCTTTCTTTTAAATTTCATTTTAAATGTTAAGCAAAAGATAGCATAGAATATTATAAATGTAGAAATCTTAATTATGTGAAGGAGAGTCCTGTTTGCTTACTGATGCATAAAAAGTTCATATTGGGGGCTTATATCTTAGTCATGCCGGTTTAGTTTTATTTTATATCATGTTCTCCTACCAAAATTGCTTTCAGTTTTTCTGTGTGGCATTGGATCTCCTATTTTCAGATATTGCTGCCTATAAAACCAAATTAATAACCTCAAAAAGGTTCTCCATTTGTAATTTAACCTGATATAACAGTGTAGGACTGCTGATCTGTATATCCATGGAAATCTTGTGGGTCAGGTCTTTCCCAGAGCAGTATCACAAATTGGGAGCAATGGTGATTTCTGGTTTATATCAATGTCCCTCTTGCAGATTTAGCTAATAGTTGGTTAATCCTTGTTTCCAACCGTGTCATGTCTTCTCTTTTCTCTTTTCTCTTTTCTCTTTTCTCTTTTCTCTTTTCTCTTTTCTCTTTTCTCTTTTCTCTTTTCTCTTTTCTCTTTT
>VZTL01000369.1:12435-39882 GCA_013400535.1 Scopus umbretta
GCAGAGCTGCCACTGGCGGTGGTGTCACTGCAGTCTGCATTCTTTGGTGTTTTCCTCCAAAGTCCACGGCAAATTCCTGAGTCACCCATTCTGAGCAGTCCACTGAGTTTAAACCCCTTGGAGCTTGGTGCCCAAGTACTTTGAAGCTGGGCAGGTGAGAGGCCTCTGCTGGGCTGGCGATGCTCAGAGCCAGCTGAGACTTACCTTGCTTCAGTGGAGTTTCGATTGCTAATTGTTTCCTAAATATTCTAATTCATTTGTAGATCACGTTGCCATAGAAACAATAATTTCTATGCATTACTAATATCAGACACCTCTTGAATCAATTTGTTTTCCCTTGTTGCCATAGTGACAGACATTTTGTCAGAATTATTTAAGTAGAGAGGAATCCGGAGCCCTTTGCAGGAGCTGCAGAAGGAGCCCCGCGGGGAGCCCAGCCTCACTCCCCGCTGCTTCTCTCCTCCCACCCCCTCCTGCCCCCCAGGTCCCACCAAGTGTTAGCTGGCTTGGATGCAAACAGCCCCCTCAGCTACTGCCCCATCCCCATCCTCGCCACCTCCAAACTCGAGCACATCGCCTGTCCGTTGCTAGTGGCCGCCTGTCATCTGGCTCGGCTTTGGACATCTTCCAGCAGCCTCCGGTGCCTTCCTTTGCATTCTTTAATGGTTTCTCCTTTTACATCTGGGTCTTTGGTCGCACCTCAGCCTTCCTGGTTTTTAGAGCAAAGTCTCATAAAACAGGTTGGGAAAAAAAGTCTTTGTCTGGTACAATCGTTAGTGAGGCAGAATAGGTATGTTCTGAAAAATCTCAGCAGCTCATGTAATTGCCTAAGTGGTAGATGAGGTCCTTGAAAACTCTGGCTTGCAATATCTAGCATGCAGCCTATTTTTTGTCCAGAATCGTTGCTGCTTCACAGTGGCAGTTCAGCGATGAACTCCCCAATCAATTTATTGAACTCTTTTGGGGCACTCTGCCTTCTCCGCTTCTCTAGCTCCACTCGGGCTGTCAGGACCCACCAGCCTGGGTGAGGTGGGCTGTCGAACATCGCCGCTGCAGCCAATATTACTTCTAGTTCTTAGACTGCATGAAATGCTTGGGGTGGAAGAAAAATCACAAGGAAAAAAAAAAATTATCTGGGCATTGTTGGTTTGATCATCCACATCGTCCAGGTTCCTATAATCTCTTATTTGAAGAATAATAATGCCATTTTTATATCACATCCTATTAGCTCCATCTGTATTTGGCAATCCAGGAAATAAAAAATGTTTGAAAGAATCTGTTATTAACATGTGAGTGCTCAAATTATAATTGAGCTTTGGAATACAAATTAATCTTCTGAGTACGAGTTAGGAATCTCCACTGTGGGCTTGGAGGCTCCAGCAGGACCCCGGGGCTGCGCTCCTCTGTGCTGCGCTTCCACTGCCGCGGGACATTTCTGCTCATTTACCCAGTCTGCAAGGGGAAAGCCTGCTATCTCCTTGCAAAATAATATGTGATATTTATTGCATTGGAAATGTCTGGGCAGAGGAGCCAGAACACTGAAGCAGCAAGTTGACGTCTGGCAAAATACCTTGCAGCACACAAATGCTTCTCCATAGTTTCATAAATCCATCCATCCTCTGTGTATGTATATCCATGCATAGTGCCTCTGTGTGTGTAATCCTGAGCTTCAGTACAGTGCTACTGAATGTATGAATATCAGCGCATCAGAGGGGAAAATCCCCTGAAGAGAACCTTTTTCTTCCATATTGAAGATAACCAGAAAATCCAATGTGGTGCTCTTCTTCATGAATAAATCACAGGAAGCTGTTACAAGGATTTACAAGGTCTGTGTTGCTCTACCTTCCCCTGCTGTCATGGCTTCACCTGCATGCTTACCTCCACTTGGTGGTAGCATTTTCTCTGTCTTCCCTCCCCTCTTCCAGTGTTTTGAGTAGCTGTGGATGTGTGCAAGGAGACAGTTCCCTACTAAATGTTTGACTGATGTTCCATTGAGCATGTACTTTTCCTCTGCGATGCAGTGAATTTTGACACTCACATCCTTCCTGGACTGGGTTTTCTGGCATTCAAAACTCTTTCTTCTAATGTGGAAAGAAGAAAAGAAAAAAAATCTTAAAGACTTGAACATGCTATCCCAAGACCAGCTCTGCCTTGTCCTCAGGTGGGCTTGACAGTCTGATAGACCTGACTCTGGAGGGAGGCAACAGTGGAGGGCCCGCACTGTGTCTGCCCCAAAACTTGTCTAAAATCTGATCCAGGTTAAGGGAACCTGGTGACAGGGCTTTCTGGTGGTCCTCTCCAGGCAGGTGCAGTTGCAGCACGAGAAAGCATCCCCACGTCCTGCCTCAGTGATTTCTTCCCAATTCCTTTTCTCCTGGTGAAAGCTGCTGGTGTAAAGAACTTGAAGCTAAGAGCGATGGCGTAACATTTTTGGTGAGCAATTCGCCTACGAGGTGGGAGGGACAAACGTCCATGCTCCAGTGCAAGGTAACTCTTGCAGGAGCACCACGGGTGCTTGGAGAGCCTTGTGCCTGCAGCTCTGGTGGCATCAGTACCTGCGGCTGGCGGAGGGCTGTCCTGGGGGCTGCCTTGTCACTGAAGAGACAAACGCCGCTGCTGAGGGATTGATTCCACACAGGTGAACAGAATAGGAGGGGATTTTTCCCATGGAGAGAAGCAAAGGCGATGCTGCAGGAGGAAACCTGTGAGCAGCCCAGGCAGTGCTGTGCACAGTCAAGGTTCTCTATGGACGGTGCAGCTTGCTCAGATCAAGACAGCAGGAGATGATGTCACTGTTGGCTTTATTTTTTATTCTAGCTATTAAAAATCTACATAAATGCTCCACCTTGATAATGGGCTGTACTTATTTTGCTCTTACTACTTCTGGCTGTCATTAACCTTTTGTAGTCTGAGTAAAACTGCAATTAAACGTGGTGAGGTCTGTTCTGCCAAGGCATTTGCTTCTGTTTCTGTGCTGCACAGGTGCATCTCATTTTCTGCAGAGAAAAATTGCAGCACCACCTGCTGTAAATGAAATTATTGTAATATTAATTTTTTTTTTAATTTAAGTGTGCCATTTATAAATAGCTTATCTGAATGGCATTTACTGCTGTTCTCTTTCCTAAGAGCAGCAGGCTTCCAATCACTGGAAACTCATGGTTATTAAGACATAGTAAATTGGTCTAAAAGTTAAAAACTCTTATTCTTTTCTAAAGAATTGATTGCCATAGGGGATGGCTGAACTGTGAAATGGAAGGAGAAAGGAAACTTTTTCATCTCCTAATATCTCAAGTACATTGACAACCTGGATTGTGGTGCCCGCATTTGTCGTGGGTTGTGCCATGACTTGAAAACACCTTCTGTGATTGTTACATCTGTGTTTTACCCAGAGATAGGGTGGGAAAGGAAAACAGTGGAGAACTTCGCACACATCCTGGTCAAAGCCGGTGCTGACAGCTTTCTGCAGAGAGGTGCAGCTGCCGGGCGCTGCTAGCAGGTTATTCACTCCGAAATGGTTTTGATTAGAAGTGTGCAGGCAGATTGACGCTCGCTTAGTCCACCGCTCCTGCAGCCGTGCCCACTGCCCTGGACTGCTGCCGCCTGGAAGGACGGGCCCTGGGTGTCCTGCTTCTCCACCCTCCTGAGAAGGGCGCTCTCCTTTAAGAAAACCATCATTCTGCTTTAAAATGGGTGGTGAAGCCAAAGATTATGACGATGATAACAGTTTAATTCCTTTGAGAGCTGGATGGAAATCCTGTTTGGAAGGGTCTAGGGGACAGAGGTATGGGGTGGGGCTAAAATTATCCACGTCTTTTCCCCCACGTCTTTTAGGGCTGCCCTCCCGCCCACTGGCAGATGCCGAACGTCCCCCTGAGGTCACAGCAACGGAGGCCTGCCCCATGGATGCTCTCCATCACTCAGCCATAGCAGATTTTCTAATTTGCTTCTAGGTTTTGGCTTTTTTTTTCCCCCCCGTCGGGTGCTGCGGATGAGTAACAGGGTCTGGCATAGCCTGTGTCAGGGAGGAGAAAAGGCCACGTCTCCTCGTGCTGCTCTGTGTTGCAAGAGAGTGGGATATTTATACGGCAGAAAAGCTGCCACGTCTGTGCTCGGTGCCGTCAGCTTACAGAGCTCACCCGGGAGACGTCGTGTGAGAAAGCCAAAAACGACGGCAGCCTCGTATCGGTGCATATCAGCGTGTAGCCAGAGTAAGTTGGATACTGCAGACTTTATGATGGCTTCATAATTACAAGGGCTACCCGTTCTAATGCTGTGCATTAGAAATCATTATCTAGGATGAGAAATAAACCTCTTAACAGATTACTGTTGCAAAATGTATGATACTTGGCTTTCTTGGAAGCAGCCAGCTTCAGTCTCTGTCAAGAGTAGTGTAATTACTGTAATGAGCTTTTGGCAGGCTTTTCTGGAAGTGTGGTTCCTTTTATTCTTCTTTTGAGAAAGCAAAACAAATATGTAACTCTGGAAAAGGAAGGTCTCCTCCAAACCCCTTGCCCCCACCTTCCTCAACGCCTACATGCACAAAATGAAAGAAGAGAGGGCTTTGCGAGTGTCTTGCTAATGACAGCTTTTCTTCCAAAGTGATGTCTCAGACTGTAAGCAGCTGCTTTTGGAGAATTCAACCTTGACAAGGCATCTGCTCCAACTGCTTTGGATGTGGCAACGCTGAGGGGAGGGGGGTTTTCACAGCGATTGCCTAAACTCCTGGAATTTTACTGTGAAAATAAAGCAAGAGGCAGATGGCACACGTCTTCTGAAGCAGCAACGCCAGAGCTAGTGGTGGCATTGTGAAGAAGCACAGTGACTCGTAGGATCACAGAAATAGTGACTGAGAGCTAGAAATAGTCCCAGACCCCCATTAAAGCTGTTACTGTCTTCCCATTTAAACACGCAGCACTCATGGAAATGCAATCACTCTGTGTATTATTCATTTAAAACACTACTCAAACCTGTGCTTTTCCCTTCTCAAAAACAGTAAGCCTGGCTCTCCGTTTCTTTGCATTTGACCTTTTTTAACAACTAAACATATGTAATGTTTGGGAGAACAGGTTTTGTGCTTTGCTGGGAGAAGTGAGGTGCCATGCAGGTGTCTGCATGACTTACAACCCGCCAATGGTCCCCAGCAGGGACCAGCCTCCTCCCTGATCCTCTTTCCCATAGCAGCCGCTGTCAGCTATTTTGGTGCAAGCCCAGATGATTCCTGCTGGAGATGGGAGCAGCGTCTGCACTCAGCCACCCTCAGGGACCAGGTCCTGGTCGCAGCCCATGGTCCCAATTGCTCCTGAGTTTCCATAGGTGGGACTGGCTGCAGCAAGTGCTGTGTAGACTGAGCACGACTCTCCTGCCGGAGGCAGCAGCCACGCTCATGGAGAGCTGAAGGAATGATGGGTCCTGAAGAGGCTGTGGACTGAAAATCAGCATGTGGGAAACAAAGGCAGGGATGTCTCTTTCTGCAGAGCGGATGGTGTCCAGGCAGCTCGGCTCCCCAGTTTAATCTCCCGATCCCAGGGCTTCAAAACAGGAGTGGAGGTTGGTTCCATTTCTGCAGGATTTTGTCCACCCTGAAATAGTCTGGAACATCAAACTGACCTGCTTTAACATGACTTTCAGTAACCAAGGGGACTGTTAAACTTGAATTTGCAAATCATTTCTTCCCTGTGAAGAAGTAACGGTGAGTGAGGTAACACCACATATGCCACCACACTCCGCACCAGGTGGGCTCTGTCCTCTGTCAGCATACCCATTGCTGCTAGATCTCACCCTCTGTGCGCTCACTGTGCCAACAGCTTTTCCTGCTGATAACTTCTCCGCTCAGCTAAGGGGGACCAAAAGCACAGCAGGGCACAGTGCTCTGATCATAGAATCACAGAATCATAGAATTGTTTAGGTTGGAAAAGACCTTTAAGATCATCAAGTCCAACCGTTAACCTGACACTGCTACATCCACCACTAAACCATGTCCCTCAGCACCACATCTACCCATCTTTTAAATACCTCCAGGGGTGGGGACTCAACTACTTCCCTGGGCAGCCTGTTCCACTGCTTGACAACCTTTGCAGTGAAGAAATTTTTCCTAATATCGAACCTAAACCTCCCCTGGCGCAACCTGAGGCCATTTCTTCTCGTCCTATCACTGGTTACTTGGGAGAAGAGACCAACACCCCCCTCACCACACCCTCCTTTGTGGTTGCAGAGAGCGATCAGGTCTCCCCTCAGCCTCCTCTTCTCCAGACTGAACAACCCCAGTTCCCTCAGCTGCTCCTCATGAGACTTTTGCTCCAGATCCTCCAGCACCTTCGTTGCCCTTCTCTGGACACGCTCCAAATGACGGGAAGTGGCTTGGTGAGCACTTCCACCAGCTGCCTCAGCACCCCTAGGTGGGTCCCATCCAGCCCCACATACTTGTGAGTATCTAAGTGGTGTAGCAGGTCACTAACCATTTCCCCTTGGGTTATGGGGGCTTCATTCTGCTCCCTGTCCCTGTCTTCCAGCTCATGGATCAGCCTTTGTCTGCAGCACTGCCTCTTTGGTCAGAAATGTTCAATCACAGGGATTGCACTCAGTTTGGAGCCTCTCCATGGGGTGGCACGCTTTCCTGAGATATCCAGGAGCTCTGACCTACAGGAGCCTGTTGCCGGTGCATGGCAAGGAAGGGAGGGGCAAAACTGGGAATTTACAGAAAAACAGGCTGGACAGGCTGGGTACAACCATGCTAAACGTCAGTTAGGAAAAGCCAAAGTGCTCATTTTGCTTTGCTTGTTTGCAGCAGTGCAGACCCCGTGGTACCCATGGCGAGGCTCCGCTGCGGGAAGGAAAAGGGGGCTGGCAGGGCCGGGGCTGGGGACACGGCACGGCTCATCTGCCGGCATGGCCACTGACAGCCGTGCCAGCAGCCGTGAGATCCCGTGTCGCTGCTCAAGCTGGTTTGAATAATGTTCACGAATAGATGGACCTTTTTTTTCTCCCTGTCAGCTGATGAATTGATGATTTATGAATATATTTCTGTTATATGACTGGCTCTGTGGCCCTCTAAGGATTATTCATAATAAAAAAGATTGACAGAAAATAAGGAATGCAAAAGCCTTTCTAGCAGCTAATGTTGTGTTGTTTGTTTTGTTTTTTTTTAACTCACGCTTCCAGCGCAATTTTCATGGCAGTAAAAAGTAGTGCTTCTGCAGTACAAAACTGATCCTGATGGCAAATTAGCTGCAGCCTTCCCGCTGGAGGAGAGCGTGGCCTGGCATACAGCACAGGAGTATCCCCAGGACTCACCTCCTGGAGCAGGCCCCTTGTGTGAGCCAGCACAACCCACTCCTAATAGGGGTTCTGGCATGTTCATATGCACTTTGAAATATTTAGTGTGAGGGCTGGTTGTTCACAAGTTAAAATTGCATCTCCTGGGACCCTTGGGCTGGCAAATGGACCCAGTGTCCACCCGTTACAGCCGGTGATGCTGAACATGCCAGCCCCCCCCTCCATGCAGCTTCACCCTGGGCTTTGCTGGGAAGGATGTTCCAGAAACGCATTCCTCTGGTGATTAAAAACCCTATTCCAAAGTCCATGGCTTGAAGCCACAAAATTTGAATTTTTGGAGGATCCATAACTTCTGTTTTTCACCTGTCATTGCTGGTCCTCCCCGTGAGGCATGGGGAGCCCGGGAGTGTCCCCTTCCCTCCCGCAGGGCAGGGGGTCCCACAGCCCTTGGGGACCATCCAGCTCTGCCCTGTCCTGAGCCATCGCCACGAGGAACCCGCAGCAGTTTTTGCAGACTGATGTTGGCGTTGCCTCATGTTGAGTGCTTCTGTCTGAAACCTTACAGCCCTGTAAAGGAGCTTATAAGTGCTCATAACTCAACAGGAGATTAATTTTAAGGGAAAGCTGCAGATTTCATGTAGCTGAATAACCCTTCAGCACAGAACTTTGGAGCAGGAAAAAGGAGTGCTGAGAGAATGTTTTTGTTCACATTTTGCATGGTTTTGATATTCTGAGAACTTGAATTTTTGTACTTTCTAGTTTAACCTGGTGCTTTGATTCATCTGAGGAAGGGTAGCTCCAGCAGCTACACCTTAGGAACAGTTTCCAAGGGAAAAACCAGCCCCTTGTTTGTGTAACAGCCTTGAAAACAAAGCAATTGGAGGCTACTCAGAGCATAATAAAGGCCTGTATAAAATGTATTTTGCTCACTACTGTCAGTTTTATTTAAATCTCTGAAGTGATTGTTTTGCATTTAAGTATATTCTAATAGCTGTCTGTATTGCTGCATGTGAAAATCTAATTTCTGCGACAAATTATTTTCCTATTCAGTGCGTTAGGTGAAAAGACTCAACATTTCTAAAGCTAAACTGTCTCCGTGTTAACAAAACTGCTTACAAAGATGCTGCGATTGCTACTAGCATTTGAGTCGTGCGCATACAGACTGGTTTCCCAGTGCTGCCTCAAAACTATTTCCTTTTGCAGCTCATGGCTCTTTTTGCTCAGCTTCATGTGTTTTGCAGCTCTTCTTTTACCAGTGGCTGTGCGTGCTCTGAAGGCATCTCTGGTTTACTGGGAACAGGTCAGCCGTGTTGGTTTTCTGCAGGGACCTGCCTCTCTCCTGCTGGAGCCCAGAGCTTTGAATGTTGGAGCACCTGAAACAAGATCCCCCTTGCAGCTGGTCACCCTGGTGTTGTGGGGAGCCTGTTTCCACCCCTGCCCTCCAGGCTGGGTCTCATGGAGCTTTGATGGCACCAGTGTTTTCCATACTCTGGTACGAGTGCAGTGCAAGTTCTTTGTGTGGTCCCTGCGGTGGCCTCTTCTGTGGCCAGCAAATGGTGGGACAATCTCCCCAGGGAGCAAGGCAGGTGGCAGCCCCTTCCCCGGGAGCCAGTGATACCAGATGTCTCTCCAGCAAGAGAGCTGGTAGCAGATCCAGGGACCACGTTCCCAAAGCAGGGTGCAGCTGGGGAGAGGCTTGGCACGTCCTTGCCTCGGGTGGGGATCGCTCTGCTCCACTCTGCCAGAAACGTGCAAATGGGGTACACAAGGATGTATCTCTCAGGGCTGGTGCCCGTCTCCTTCGTGTCTCTTGCACCACATACTCAGCTGCTGTGTTCATGGACTTTCTCTGTTCCCCTTCCCTTTGGCTGATAGTTTTACACAAAAGACTGTGGTCTGAGTTGATGGTGGTGATGGTGGTGGGAAACCATATTTTTAAGGAAGTAAAACCAGGCTTTGTCTTCAAAATACAAATAAAAGAGTTGAACCTCCTTAGGAAAAATCCAAACCATGTAAATGATGTGTAGTGAAGGGCACAAACATGAGTGTGTCGCTAGGTGCAGGCTGCCACTTCTTCGAGGTTGCTTTGAAGCTCTCTGGGTTGCAACAGCGGCAGGAAACTCACCTGGCAAACCCCCCAGTGTTTGGCTGCTGGGTGGGTGAGTTGAAATGGTTCACATTGCGATTCGAGCTAGAGCTGGGCAGAGGGAGAGTCATACAGGGAGTCAAATTGGAAGAAACAGACAGGGAAACCAAAGTGAAAGTGGGTTTGAGGAAGGTGCCGGGGGGGGGAGGCAAAAGTATGCTCCCTTTTGAAAACGTGATTAATTTGGCTTCCACCATGGGAGAGAGGTTTGCAGCCAGTGCTGGACAGTGCGATTAAAGTGGCGAGTGCAGGGAAGCCGGCGAGCGCAGGAGCGGCTCGCAGGGCTGGGAGGTAACTCTGCATCCCTCTGGCTTCTTTGGCTTATTGGTCCCTGAGGGACTCCCCTGAGTGAGACGGGAAAAGGGATGTTTTCCCAGGCTGTGGGGAGGTCAGGCGCTGCGGCTGGGTCGCTCCTGAATCTTTAAGCAGCTCAGCCTGCTTTCTGTCTCAAGAAACTTCTTATTTACCAGAGGTTGCACCAAAATGCAGGACAGGAGATCAGGTTCACCGCTGCGCGGGGAGCAGTATCGCAGCAGAGGGAGGGTGGCAGCGCTGAGCGGGGCATCCCCGGCTCTGCAAGAGCCCCGAGCCACACGGGCCATGGGGACCAGCACCGCTGGAGCCCTGGCAGGTCTGTCTGCTGCTCGCGGAGGCAGCGTCGATGCACGGGCTGGCAAATAGTGCCAGAGATGGGTTGAATGGCATCACGTACACGACGATGTCTTTCCTACTTTGGCTGGCATGATTTACCCGGTGTTAAATGCCAGGTAATTTATATGGCAGATGCATGTCGTAATGCCACCCCAGCCACTGGCAGGAGCAGGGTGATGAGGGTGAGGGCAGGACAAGGTCAAGCTGTATATTCCCTGAATGAAGTCTGTGATGGTGAGAGGTGACAGCAGAACAGAGCTGTGTCTAAATCTCTTTAGGAATTGTAATGCGTATGGATGTTACTTGCTTGAGGGATCGATATGTAAATTTAAGCCATCATCTAGGCTTTCAGTGACCTCTGTTCATCTTATTCTTTCTGTGCCCTCAGGAGCTCGAGGTGCATCTTCTCCAGCTCCTGAAACCACTTCTTGCTCCTCTCCATCATCTCCTCTCCCAGCAGAGTAATGCTATGAATATTTCTTCTTTGTGGTCCCCCTGACTCCCACTGCCATTTAACCTCCTCTCACCTATGCCTAACAAACAGATCCATAAGCACAGGCTTTTCATGGCTCACAACTGCAGCTAGCAGAACCCGTGTCACTGGGCTGGGTGCTTGGTTTGTGATAGGGGCCCAAAGCAATAATTTTCTGATACTGATGTACGCTCAGAACAAGTTACAGAGACCCACATTTCCAAAAGCCTACTGGATTTGTGTCTTTGTACTTGGAAAAGTCCAGAAGAGCTATCTTGGCTCCACCGTCATCTCTTTTCTGGTGGCACTGCTTGCCCTCGGTGTTTACAGCGATACACAGGTGTCTGCACGCATGAGACTCCTGCACTATGGACAGCTTTGAAACTTTGGACTTTCATGTGTGTCTGAAGCTCTGTTTTCTCATGTCTGTAATGGAATAATAATGATTTTCATTTCTTTACCTCTTCTAATACAAACTCCCGTCTGATTCTCCAAGCACCAGTAATATTGAAATGCTTTTTCAAGATACAGCTACCTTAATCACTGTGCTCAGATCATCTTCAGTAACCTACAGGAGGGAAACGGGCTCTCTAGCCCATGGAAAGGTTAAGAAATAATGCTTGGTCACCTCTGCAAAGCAATTTGAGCTCTATATATGAAATAATAAGTACCAGATGAGAGCTATGCGTTATTAGCCATCTCTTATCTCCAATTGACCTTTCCCGGTCAGTTTAACAGCCAGTCAAAAGAAATGAGGACTTGCATTTTATGCTAACTTGGCAATGCACCCGTAGCATCTATTAGGATGTCCCAGAAGTGTCTATTACCTCATCACACAGACCCCTATGGTCCGCTTTGGAGAACAAGAATGAAACCAATGTAAAACCATGCCGGGCAGGCTGTAGCTGATTGATGGTGTCAGATCGCAGAGACACCAGAAGAGCAAAAGACCCAGCGTACGGCAACGGACCTTGGCAAAGTGCTGGGAAGCTTGACATGAAGTGTTTTATTTCCTTGGCTGTATTGACTGAGTGGCCACTGTCTCCTGAGCAGACCCAATCTGTCGTGATGCAGCATGATGCTGACAGCACTCCTTCTCTGCACGGCATCGCTGTCTTCTCCTGTGTACCACTCCTGGTATGTGGAGTTTTGTGACTCTCCTGGCACTATCGCACCATCTCAGCTCCCAGTTTCTTTGGAAGGGACATGCCGGTCTCTGGCATTCAAAAGCAGTGGGATAAAAGCTGCAAGTTGGTCTGGGGCAGGACAATGTCTGGCTGCAGGGTCATTCTCTCCTCTTTGCCCAACCTGCTGCTCCCTTGCTGTGCTGGGGACTCCTGGGGATGGAGCTTGATACCAGGAAAAGGCCTTTATTTAGGTCGAGTTATTTTCCATCAGGACAAACCCTCTGATGTGTGATGCTGGGGAAAGCAAGGGGTCATAAATCACTCTGCTACTAGTCACAGCCTTCAAAAGCTGCCTGCCTGCTTGCATCTGAGTCCTTCGGGTAGCTCCTGGGCCCATGCTGACCTTTCCCAAAGGCCAGCTCACTCTGACCTTTCTAGACGGAAACAAGAGTCACTAAAATTTCCTTTCGCTCCATCCTTCTTATCACACCAAACTTTAATGGAGTAATTGTTATTGAATAACAAGTAACTCAACTTTAAATCATTTTACTCCGTTTTATGTGCATGTTGGTTCCCTTTTTGATTAGCATTTTGATTAGCATTAGCACACTTGAAACAAGGAATCTGCGACAGGATTAATTCCATTAAACAGTGTGTTAGAAAAAATTTTCAGCCATACTATTCCTCTAAATAAAAATGAAAAGAAGATTGGTGGAATGGGGGAAGCTGCTCTAGGACTGCTCCCATCCTGATCGACATATCAGTGAAAGAAGGTTTTGGGAAGAGGCGGGGGGGAGGGGGGGTCTAGATTCAGTGACGGGGGGTGTGTTTGCATGACACAGTGATATCTATAGCACATGGTACTACGTAAAGAAAGAGGAGCTATATGGATATTTCCAGTACTGAACTGAAAGCAGGACTGCCAAAAACCATGGGCTAATCTTGCTCGTGTTTCCTCTTCTGCCATGCCTGGTGTGCTGCCCCTTCTTGTTCATTTGTTGGTCTTTCAGTTAAAGCAAGCTAAATTTGCTGCAAATAGAAAGTGAGACCAAGTCGTGAAAATAAAACCAGTATGCAGGACGGGGGGGAGCCCCTGGCTGACGTGAGGAGGTTGACCTCGTTCCCTGGCCAGGGCTTAATGAGCAAACGTTGGCACCTCTGCAGAGCAGTGCATGGCAGAAGTGCTCTGTGCGACGGGCTTCCTCTCAGGATAGTCTGAGATGAGTGCAAGGAGACATGGAGTGGGTGCACGAGCACTTTGGTCCCCTCTCTTACTGTAGGCTTAAGTGTTTTTTCTTTTAATTTCCATCAGTTTTCTGTCTTTGAATAAGGCTTTTCCTAATGAGCTTTCATGCTGGATGTTTTTTGGCAAAGTTTCACTTACGTGTCATTCTGGGGAAAAATCACTGTAAAATGTTGATGAACAGAGAGGACAGAGAGAGGTAGAGGCATTGGGCTGTGGTGGGAAAGCCTCTGGGAAGACTTCTGGAAAAGCAAAGGAGAAAAGCTAGGAGCTGCTGGAGTCAGCTGGTTCTGATGTGCCTTACCCAATGGTCCAAAAAGGGCCAAACTCCCTCAAAACAGATCGAGATACTCTTTCTGCACCGACATTTGCCCCTTCTCTCTTGTCTTCTGGGGGTCTCTAGTCTCATTTACTCTTTCACCTTGAAAGTCCTATTCTGCCTGCATGTAGGAGACATCTTGGCTACCCTCCACAATTGTGTCTGGAGACATTTACACACTTCTGGTATACAAGGAGTCATTTAAAACGTTGAGTTGAAGCGAGCAATTATTTCCTGTCTATGAGATTTACAACCATCTCCCCTCCTTTCAGTCACCAGGAGGCATTCTCCTGCAAGAATGCATCTTCCTCTGGACCTCATGTTTTCTGGTGGCCCATGCATAAAAGGCAGGATGCAAACTTCCCATCAGTCCCACTATATACAGCTTATAGCTGCCTCTTGAGTAAGGCCAGATGTGACAGGAGTTAACTGCTTTGGGTGCCCAGGCATCCAACTCTTCCTCCCAGGCAAGCTGTAACAGCTGCATTTGCACATCTGTGAGGCACAATGTCCAAAAGATGTATGTAACTTGCCAGGTTATTTTGGTATTTTTGGCATTTATAGATTAAGCTCTGTCTTGTATGTGCTCTGCTTCTTGTTACAGTGCTTGCAAGAAAGGAAAAGAGCTGTGGTGCTCTGAGACCGATAAACCGGTTACCCAAATCAAGATGAATGCAACTGGGATAAGTGCAGTTACAGAACGATGTCTCCAAGCATCTGGAGAGTCAATGCTAACACACCTCGGCGGCTTTGCCTGTGCCCCTTCAGAGGAAGATGAAGGTTGTTTTCGATGCCTTGAAAAAAGTGGCCCACATTCCCAAGTGCTTGATGTGAGAGGGCATCAGAGCAGCGATTCTGCAGCCCCGCCGTGGCTTGCGGGGATGGAAGGGCCATGCGCAGCCGGAGGTGGAGGGGTCTCCCCAGGAGCAATGTCCCTTCAAATTCCCGGCTCTGAGTGAGCCTGATGGACAGGAGAAGCGGTGGTGCTCTGCTGTCTGCATGGCTGCTATCAAGAAATCTGCAGAGAGGATCACGTATTGACAGTTCAAACAGGGCTTCGATCTGCTGCGTCGGCAGCTTGACATGCAAGCCTCTTTCATCCTTCAAAAAGACAATGTAAAAGCTATGCTTCTTGCCTATCTCTTCTGCTTTGCCTTTCACTCAATATCCTCTCATGACATAAGGACTCCATACCTCTGCCTGAACTGGCCCCAAGTTCTATGTTTTCCTTTAATTTATAATGTTTTTTTGGTGACATAAATGGTATTTATTTGAAAAAGAAATGGCTCAGAAAATAATGAATAGTTCTCCTGTTTCCATTTATTCCAGTTCTCCTCGTAGGCATCCCACTCAGTATCCCATAAATAAATGTGATTTAAAATCTCATCACAATCTGGCTGTGCTGGGAACGGGCTATGTTATACGCAAGGTGGGATTGCTGTAAGAAGCTGGTAATTTACCATTACTACCCTAATGAAATATTTAATCAGATTAATCAATGTGACTTCATTAGTCGGCGTGCTTCTTGGACTGAGATCTGGTGCCATGGCTTCCTTGTCCTTTTGTAATGTGCTCTGGAGAACTTGATTTATTTATCTCCAACATCTCCCCTCTTATCTCTGAGTTGCTACAGCTGGACTACAAAATCTGTCACTCATTGATCAGCTCGAGGGGAAAGCATTTCCAAGAGCTGGCTGGAGAGGAACTGATGTGTGATTAGACTGTAATCAAGGGCGCTTCATTTTTTTCTTTAGAAAGTCCTAGATTGGTTGCGATAACGAGCCCTGGCCGGGAGAGCTGTCTGCTGAGTGCTCCAGCGTGTCCCCTCGACATTTCCAGTTGCAGAGCAGGGCCAGGCTGGGTAACGTCAGTGAGGAGCAGGGAGAGCTGCGGGAGGACACCCTCGTTTCTGTGTGAACGTTTGTCTGTCTGCAGACCTTTCTTACGGCAAAACGTGATCCGTGAGAGCCGCTGGGCGCCCTGCCGCAGCCTCCCCGGGCTGGTGGTCTGCGGTGTCGGGCTCGGCCGTGTTCTCGCCCGGGCACACCGCTGATACCTGTGGCTCTGTAGAAGGTGTAGGTATGAATAAAACAGGCAGAACAGGAGAGAGAAGCATTTTTGCTGATTCCTTTTTGAAAGCAAACCTCAAAACCACAGAAAAGTATTATTTTTTAATTTTTTCCCACTTCCCCCAGCCCCATGTCTT
The DNA here is from genome assembly GCA_013400535.1 of Scopus umbretta. Taxonomy (NCBI): domain Eukaryota; kingdom Metazoa; phylum Chordata; class Aves; order Pelecaniformes; family Scopidae; genus Scopus; species Scopus umbretta. The sequence goes on from VZTL01000369.1 coordinate 27,872, forward strand.
TGAAGCAGTGCTGGTGATGGCATGGCACAGTCAGTATCGTAACACGCAGTGCTTCTTTCCAGTGCAAATGTTCAGCGTGGTAAGGTGTACTACTCCCCCGCAGTGCAAAAGTAAATAATAAATTATCCACATGAAATGAACAGATGATTTATAGGGACACCCCTTCCAGCGCTGATGTATGCACTATTTTATTGTCTCTGGTTGCCTGTTACTTGTCAGCAGTGTTTACTCTCTGCCAAGGATGGGGGACCTAGCATCATACAAAATCTGTTTCACTATGATTAATCCTTCTGGAATTAGTTGTACACGGCACAAAAATGTTTGCTTTTTGCCAGCAATCACCCGCAGTGCACTGCCCACAGGGAGCAGTTATCCAGGTCTCTCAGCCCAGCAAAGCTGTGTGCCCTTCCTTGCCCACCCAGCTGGGCACCTCCGGCGCTTGGGCTCTCCCTTGCAGAAGCTGTCATTGGAAACGGTTCCTGGTTCCTTCAGCCCTGCTGACCTGTTTTTTGCAGGCTGCCAGTTTTTTAAGTTCTGCAAGATTTCCATTAACCTGCTTACATTAGTGCTGTTGCTAAACCAAACCTTGGAGAGACGAGGCAACGCAGCCAGAGCACTCAAGCCATAGTTTCTCTGCAGTTGGGCTGCTTGTTTTGGTCTGTAGTTTATGGGGGGTTTTTTGGTGTTGGGTTTTTTTTTGTTTTTTTTTCATGCGTCCCTTGGAGCAGTGGCCCAGGCCTGCAGTCCCTCGTGGTGGGACAGGGTCTGTGCCTCTTGGCTGGGTTCACCGTGCTGCACCCCAGCACGGGCAGGGCTCCCACTCCTGCCCGCCTCCTGCCTGTTTTCCAGGCACTTCCCACATGCCTTGTAGGTGCTCGCTGTTAGCAATATCTTGTCCTTTACGTGCAGAATTGATTTCCTTGGTTAATTTTACTGCTGCTCGTCATGGATAAGCATATGCAATATACAACTTCAGCTCCCACTTTCTTGGCAACTAGTAATTTGAAGTTTTACTATACATTATATTACAGACTACAAAGTCATTGACTTCCTCTGGCTGATCTCAAATGCACTTAAATCATGGATGAATGACCGTATTTTTCAAAGATAAGCCCAGAGCAAATGAATTGGATTTATTTTTAATGCTGACTTGTTTCTAATGCCCAGTGACACATGAACAAACGATTGCCATCAGTTGTCCTCTTTCTCTGTAGGATATTGCTTTGGGCAGGATAATATCAGTGCATTTAGTATTATAAATCAACCCCCTGGCTTGATATTTCTTCTTTAAGGAAAAGGCTCAGATCCAGCCTCCAGAAGATCGATCAAACCTTCCTTATTGTCATGATACCACTAAAGTCAACAGCAAAACTCATGTGATTTGACTGATTCAAGGACATCAGGGCATGGATATCTTTCCATCAACTGACCTTGCTGAACCCTGGGTGAAGACAGGGAGAGGACACTGATGGGTTCAAGTGGCTCCCAGAGCCCCCGCTGCTCTCCTGGGGCCGGGCACAGGGCACGCAGCCCGCAGGAGTGTATCTGGACCCCGAGCTCAAAGATTAGGCACGGTCTGTTTACTGCTGGGTGTAAAAGGTGTCCTGTACTTCTGGTGGCTTTTCAGGTCCACTGCACCCTTTTGCAGTTGAGGGACAGTGACAAGGCTCTAATGCCAAGTATACAATCCAATGTATACAGGCACCACAGCTTTGTATGATGGCCTCATAATGTTTTCTGGATTTCTTTTCCATTCCTTTCCTAGCTTTTTAAAATACTACTTTGGCTTTTGTGATTTCTGCTAAGCACAGAGCTGGTATTTTCACAGAGCTCTCTTATAACACATAATATCTTCCAGGGAAGACTGTAATTTCTTTGTAAAGGAAAGCATTTTGCTAGACTCACATGGGTAAGCCATGAAAAGACCATTCGCTTGTGCTATTGGGAGTGACGAACAAACTAGATTAAAATATACCAAAAGCACAAAAAGACTCCCAAGAGTGCATCTCCAGGTGCAACTTAAAAAATCAGTATGCTCAAGGACTGTGATCTATTGCTCATCTGGCCACATTTTCCAAGGAAAATAAGAACTCGTCCCTGGAGGGAGGTGTATGTAGTTTTCCTGCGATGCACCGACAGCTCCTCCGCTGTGAGCTCATTGCATTGCAGGTAATGTTGCCTTTGGAAAGAGGTAAAAAGACCCGAGCGTGACACCCGAAGACGGATGAGGTGGGGTATAAATGCATTAAAGTGCCCTCTCAGCTCCGAGGCTCTGGCACGTGAAAGGGGGGTGCACTTCCCTGTGGCTCGATGGAAGGAGAAGTGTTTGGTGCTTTCTGCCTGAGGATGGCCAGGCTCTGTCCTGCTCCCTGGGAAGCCCAAGGACATCACCCACCTGCCGGGTCCGGGCGCAGTGTGTCCCAAGCCTGCAGTACGTGGCACAAGAATGTGAAAACTCAGCACAGGCAGTAGCTCCTGGAGGCTTTTGCAGCCACAGCAGAGGCATCGTACACATCGTTTAGAGGAGTCTGTCTTCGTTGGGTTCCCCCCCCCCCCCNTTTTAATTTCAACAGAGAAAAAGACACAGTGAATCCATCTATCATTTTTGAACGAGGTGGTGTACAATGTCCCTCGGGACTCCTCCAGTTCTGCAGTCACGGCTATCACTAAAGGGGAAGCAGAAATTTTGGGTAATTTCCAAATATGAGAAAATATTTCCAAATTATTATAAATTTCAGTGAACCAGTGAATGCAATTATCACAGCCCAGGTTTATTCTCCATGCTGGAGATACAGCATCCTTCTCGCTTTAACTGAATGAATTAATGTAGACAACTATTTTGGTGGACTTGTGCGCACACATATTTCAACATCAGGCCAAGACGTCTTCGGGTTCACTGCCACTTCATTTGTTGTAACAAGGTTTGGAAAGCACTGCTTTTGTCTACCTGCAATATACCATTGAACCTGGGCTTCAAGTTCATAGCTCTTTTTAAAGAACCATCACTTAAAACGTAGAGTTTACTTCATAACCATGACTCTTCCATCTTTCATAAGACAGCTACTATGCTTGTCTCTTATTCTGGATATGGCACATTTTTAAAAAATTACTAAAATTTCAGAAAGAGACACTATATGCCCCACCTAGATACCTATATATATTTTTTGAGACCCTCTATATCCCATCTTTCAGCCACAGGGTCCAGGACGAGTAGGATAATAGCATTTTGTTGGGCTAATGCAAATTTAAAGACGAGTAGAGTCCTTAATCTTATCCTATGGCTTTCTCAGGTTCTTCCTTACCTAGAGAAAGACATTATCCTTTTATCTGAATTTTTTGTATGAAAACGGATTTCTTGTGCTCCTTTTTTTAACATTGTGGTCATCACTTTCCTATCTTTTGTTCTCCTTCTCTATCCCACACAACTCTGTTAGTACTAAAATGGAAGAAGGGGAGAAAATGAAAGTTGAAATTTTCTCTTGTTATTAAAGTCTACGATTTTATTATGTGGAAAAGGAAGAATAAATGGTGACGTTAATCGGAAAAGCACAAAAATGAAAAGTAATTTGAAATATATTTATTAGCCTATTCTATCTTTTTCTACCTCTCCTTCATTTTTTTTATCCTACATCAGCACATAAAATCACCATGGGCAAGAGATGTTACAGGGCCACGAGTCAGACTAGCTAAAATGAAAAGCCTTTCATCACTGGCTGATGAAGGCCAATTTCTTCTGTCTTCCACGTTACTCACTGAGCATGAACTATAATGAGCATCAGTAATAATACTGGAGTCTCTCGAGCATCTGAAACGAACCCCTGGGCATGCTGCCTTCCGTAAGGCTGGAATATCTTCTGCTGTCTCTGCTCGATTCCCCAGTAAAAGGGTAAGGTATCACAGTTACAATTCAGCGGATTTCAAATACGAAGGAACACCAGGCACATATGTTCTGTGTGCTCACGGGATGCTTTATTTCATGTTTCTCTGCTTACCTGGGGTGGGCAGAGGGATGAAATAGTTCAGCCTGCCCGTGCTTTGGTTCTTGTGTGGCAGCAGGAAGGAAAGAGTGGGAGGACGGAGGCGAGGATGCTCATACCCTGGAGCAATGCCTGGACCACTGACTCTCAGCTACCCCCTTGCTGATGACCGCTTCACTTCCCTGAAGCTCTTTGTGGTCTGACGTCAAGTACCATACCCTGAGCTCGCACACCAGCTTGCTTCCATGCAGCTGCTTTGTAGTGAAATGCCCTAAAACGCTGGGCAAACTTCACAGAGAAGTACCATCCTCTGCTGAAATGCGACGTTTGGGATATGCTCCCAAGGAGTTGCGTTAATATTGCCGTGGTCACTCAGCCTTTGGCTATGTAGGAAAGGTGTTAGTTCATGTGCACGGTGTGGCCAGATACTGCTGCTGTGGGGTACAGTGCTGGCCATGTGAGGGTCCTTGGTGGCCACCAAGTCTCATCTTTCTCATTCCTTCTCCCTGGCTAGGTTTGATCAGAAACTGCCTTTTTTAACCTCTCCTGCTAATGGTCTCTCCCAGTACATTGCTCTTTGGAGTGCCCCCCAACGCTATGGCATATCTTATTTATGAGACGTGATTTTTCTTACATCTTCCTTTTCTCTTGCATTGTTAATTCACCTGTTCTCCTCCCTGCAGCTGCGGAAGCTGCTCCTCTTCTTCTGGCAAAGTCTCCTCAGCCTTCCCGGGGTACCAAACAACCCAGTGGGTGAGTTGGTTCTTGGGGAGCTCAACAGCGCTGAGATGTCCAGCTCACAGTGTGGTGACAAGCACCCGGCCCATACCTGGGGCTGGCAGGGGTTTGTGCCAGGGCAGCACCGTGCTTGGCACAGCAGCAGCAGCTCAGCCCCAGCCCCATGCCAGGCACCCAACCTCTTGCTCAGCCAGAGTGTAACCGTGCAGGTACGGGTCCAGCTTGAAGACTACAAACAGGAGATCCACCCAATTGAGGCAGGTTTTTTCCATGATTAATTACTCTTAATGATTGGAGAGTAGGTGCATTAATCATGCTTTGTGCTGCCTCCTTTACTCCTCTGTGCACCGCTATCTGCAGCGAACCAGAGCATCGCTGGGGGAACGGGACATTGCTGTGGCACACGGGAGCAGTGTGAGATGGCACCTATCCTCTTCTCCTGGCTCCTCCTGCCTAAAATATCTCCTGTTCTGCCCTAGGAAAGGGAAGGAAGGGAGAGCCCAGCTCAGCAGGAGGTGACAGCATCGCCAGGAGGTGAGGAGGGAAACCAGCTACCGCACTTCTCAGTGGCTGCAGCCCCCCGAGAGCAGGAGCAGTGGTAGGAGCACGCGGGGCGAACGCTTTAGTCGTGCAACTCGTTAAATGTGGAAGCTCAAATGATTGCACCTTTTCAAGATGTTTGCGTAATGCACAAATAAACCTCGCATATGTAGTTAATACAAACCACGCATATTCAGTTAACATAAACCATGCATATTTATTTAAAATATTATATATATAAGTTTGTGCATACATACATATACGTATGGCCATACATATTTATAAAATCTTCAACCTAGTGGTCAATAATCTACTGATTTTTTTTTTTTTTTTACTGCAGTGAAAACACAACTGCTTTTTGTGATGCTTGCACAGATCAAATGCAAAATTATTCAGGTTAATCAAAATTACAGCTGAATGTTAAGCATTACAGAAGGCTCTTATGATACTGAATAACTGTGAAATAAAATGGCTGATGAAATTTCATTTAACAATGAACAGTGTTGCCCAGGAGAAAAAAATAACCTTCATTGTACTTTGTACATCTGCAGTGATGGGCTCCAGCTAATATTACACAGAAAAGCGATCTTTCCTGCATAGAAAAATAAATCATTTCCCTGTGAGCCAGCAGTGCTGGCACTTCTGTAACAGTGGGAACGATACTGGTCACCACATCTCCAGGAGATGTAAAACCTGGGCAGTGAAGGACAGCAGGGCCAACCTTGGCTGAGGTTTGAACAGGAGCGGAGCAGTCGAGAGATACTCCTCTTGGAGGGGAGACTAGGGAGAGGGAAGACACGGCTGGTTTGAAATCCCACTGGAGCAGCTCAGCAGGGAAAAGCTCATCCCTGCTTGTTGCTGGAGGCTGTGGCAGTGCCCAGGACGGTGACCGAGGAGCCGACTAAAAGGAAACAGCAGTAAACAATTATTCCCCCACGGGGTATTTCTCACTTCGTGCTACACTACATTGCAAGCTCAGCTGCATGAGATGTTGTGAAGACCAGCGCTTTAAAGGCAGTGGGGGAGTGGAGAAATTCCTGGGCAGCAGGTGCGTTGGTGGCCATCAGACCTGGAGGACTGGGTACAGCCTCTGGCTCCTGAACTCTCCACAGAGCCCTGCCTTCTGGAGCTACGGATGTCATCCCGCTTTCCAGGACCTCCCAAACTTCTGTTCTTAGCCTCACCCTTAATCACCTGCCATTGAGCCCTGTCCCAGTGTTTCATTAAAGGTTAGGGGTTGTGTGGATGTTTTTGGAGGAGTTACTTTTGCTTGTGTTTTGTTTTATTCAGATGCAAGGAAACCTCAACAGTTGAATTTGAGGTGGTTGTCATTCCTCTCCGTGGAAATCTCTTGGCAGAGCTGGCAGGTTTGACTGAAGAGGAGCCGGGAGGCTGCTTTGACCCACGGCTCGCCTGGTGCTGCTCCGTCCTGGAGGGTGGGATGGGCCATGCAGCCACGGGCTGGGGGCCGCGGTGCCGGATCGGGGGGCTGCGAGAGCCCCCAGCACGGGCAGGGCGAGACGGCACGCTGCCACGAGGGAACAGCCACGGGCGGCTCATGAACTCGTGTCGTGCAAGACTCAGGTTGGTGCTTAAGTGCCTGGCAGACAGATGGGGAAATTCATTAATTACAAAGCACGGGAGAAGCTTGACAAAGGTTTGGCTGAGCTGCATGATGTGGGGCGCTCAGTTAGACGCGTGTGCCTCGCTCCGGTGGTTACGGTGAGCCGGCTTTGGCTCATCTGTCCTTGTTCCCGCACCCCGTCGCAAGGGGAAGCGGCAGCGTTCTGCAGGTGCTGGTGCACAGTTTGTTATCTGGACGACGTTTAAAGCTTTGTACCTTTTAAACAGAGATCTGTGTAGCAAACAAGTACATAAAGAATGAGTGCTGGGAAAAGTCACAGGCACAAAGTACAGCTGCAAACAGGCTTTATCACAGCCATGGCCACAGCGCTTTGTTTCTTCTATGTTAAATACTCCTGTTGTTTACAGATATGTGAAGCAATGAAGTCAAGACTTATTGGCTTGCCATAAACACTGATCTCTCAACAAACTTCCAGTGTGCTTAATCACCGAGAGGTATTTAACTCCAGAAATTATCTGTAGGGCCAGGAGGAGTTTCACCGTGAGTTGCATGTCACCCTGTGCCAGCGCTGCAGCGGGCACAGCAAGGTGGCAAAGCTGCCTTCAGCTGGGCTGGCACGCGGCTCTGCTCGGCACGGCACAGCTTCTCCCTGGATTCGGGGCTCTTCCTACCACAGAGAAATGTTTCACCTATCCATTTATTCAAACATAATGTGCTTTTATGGCCTCTTATTTCTTAACCGTTGTAAACTTGTAGCAGATTTTTATGCTCTCAAATTTATATTGCACCAGTTGGATAGTTTAATCCCAGGGGGAAATACTCCAGTTGGAAATTCAGGATTTTTATGCCATCATAAAATCTGTGGTGGCAGACGTAAGCGGCGAGGGTGAGTATGGATGAGGGACACACCAATCTTTGTGCTGATTGCCTCTTGCACTGCACGTTGGTTAACGACGTGATCACTCATCTTCAGGTGCTTTAAGGCTTGTGGGTGATAATAACTTTGTTCGGGAAATGATTATTTAATTCAATCAGGAAAATAACAAGCCACAGGTCACTATTGCCCGAGCCTCCGGGTTCCTCGGGGTCCCTCTGAAGGTGTTGCCCCCACCTTCTCCGCCTCCTCTCACAGCAGCGGTTGCGTTGCCGGGGCTGAGCGGCAGAGGAGAGGCGATGGGAGGCAGGATGGCCTTGGCTTTTGTCCTGTGGAGCGAAGTTACTGCCGTCCCCTGCCGTGGTCCCTCCTCCGGCCGGACAGGGCTCCCAGACCCCTCGGCGGGCTCGGTGAGCTGTGCGTCACCCCATTTCTCATGACACCCCCCTGGGGGAAGAGCTTCCAGAAGAGTTTCCTTGCAGATACGCTGCCTTCAAGTGAAATAGATAATTAGGGAGAAAAAGAGGCACAGTCAAGCACCACAGCAGACGTAGGAGATTTTGCTCCCTCATTGCTTTCTAGCAACCCACATGCCAGACGAGCCAGCCCTCCGGGGAGGCGGGGGACCTATTCTTGCAAGAAAATGGGCTTGGGTGAGGCGTTCCTGCAGCAGCTCTCGGCATCATCTTCCCGCAGCGCTGATGGCACTGGGGAACAGCAGGGTCTGCAAGGCAAAGGGCTTCCATGGTGCTTGGAGACCAGGCCCCATGGAGGCACTGAACCTTCTTCACCTGAAACCCGCCTGCCTGCCCACCTCTGGGGCTGCGGGAGGGTGCAGGCAGCGGCAGGGATGGGATGGGACGGGATGCAGCAGGGAGAAGCCTGCGCGCAGCTTGAACGCCAGCGGGAGTCCCAGCGGTTTTCTCTCCCAACAGGCGCTTGTAGATGTCAGAAGTTTGCTCGTGCCTGTGCCCAGCGAAGGGCACACAAGCTACTCTGTCCTTTGGAACGCAGGCCTGTTCCTTCGGGAACTCTCTTTCTGAGCATCGCTCGACCTCGGAGTGGAAAAAGATTATCACCTATAGACAAGGGCCTTGATTTCTTTTGAGTCATTTAAGATTAACCTGATGCATGCAAGTACCCTGTTGGCCTGAGAATCGAATCCAGTATCTCTTGTTTGTTCTTTCTTTAAAGTTTTCAAATATCCCGATGAGACCGATCAATTACTGTGGATTTATGGGGTTTTTAAAACTCTGAAGGTTACCAGTGGCTGTACGCACGCTGGGAAGGTGACCTTGCCTCCTTCCAGTACTGCCTCCCTCCCGCCTGAAACCCGTGGGCCACGGGCAGAGCACAGGGATGTTTTTTCTCCATGTCCCCCTTGTGTCTTTAATCCATCTTCGTTTTTTGTTCCCCTTAATAGAAATAATGGTAAAGCTGAGCAGCCAGAGACATAGTGAGTGTTTTATGAGCCCTGCCATGTGATGAATAACAGCCACTAAAAAAATTTAGTCAATGGTATATACTTTACAGCTTTTCCTGTATAAAGAGTTTTTGAGCCGTAAGAACACTGGGAGGATACAGCATTTTTGGTGAAAGCTGCTGTGGCTGTTTGTAGATGGGCTAACTGCAGCCGGCTTGGAAGGGGAAGGAGTTTGGCTTCAGGGTTGGTAATCCCACTTGCAGGCAGCTCTGGGGTGTGTGGTGGTGCCTGCCTGGGGGACTCAGCTATTCCTCCTCATGCCATAGCAAAATAGAGTTTCTATTCTATTCTATTCTATTCTATTCTATTCTATTCTATTCTATTCTATTCTATTCTATTCTATCAGCAACTTTATCAACTAGAAATTGCAGAATTGTGAGCTAATTACCAGGGGCTTTTATAAGAGGCTGCTAAAGCCTGCATTTTTGGTGGTTAGTGTATCTTTTCATCCTCACCAGAAACACCTTCTTTGAACTCCCCCAGAAATTATTTTCTTACTGATGAATGCGTTATCTTGTTTTCTGATCATGCATCTCTGCCGGGAAATGTGTTGCTAAAGAAACAGTAATTATGCTGGAAAACCTGTTAGATAATGGCGGGTTGCTACATTAATAGTTTTGAGATTCAGCCCTGGGAATAATTTGGAGACTGTTGAAAGGGGAATGGTATTCCACTCCTTGTCATGTTTAAAATTAAAACTGCAACGAGAGCTGCCCAGCTAAACGCATCCCAGCTCCTCGCGGAGCACAGCGCAGGGTGGAATCACACTGGCTGTGGCGGAGCTGTGCCAGACACAACCCTCAGCTCCACGAGCGCCTCGCCGTGCAGGCGAGAGGGGAGATGGCTCTGGTACAGCTTCTCACCCCACAGTGCCCCAAACCACGGTGGCAGCGAGGGGAAGACGTGCCCGTGATGCCCACCGCAGGGTGCTCGCCCGTCCCACAGCCCCCCCAGGGAACCCCTGGGGTGGGGGGGGGTGCTGGCCATGGCTTGACATGAGCGCACTGGTCTCATGTCCACAAACAGTTGCCTCAGGATGCTAAAATCAGTAATTTTTTTTTAAAAAAATGCAAAGATAAGGGTGACACAATAGTGATATTCCCCTTGAACTCTGGCTGGTGCTGTTCAGGTTTGCTGCTAAATTCTTATTAAGCTGAACACTCTTTGGTGGTACTTTTTTTTTGTCAGTCCTTGTCTAAAAAAATATCCTTCCTGAAAGCTTCTTCTAAAATGTGAATTGCTTCATCCAGGTGCCTGGAACAACGACTCTTCCAAGTTCTTCTTTAGACAGCCTTTTGAATGGTATTATTTGTCTGAAAATAGTACGCAACATAGGATAAATAACGTGTGCTTATTTTGAAGCTTATATTGTTATTTCCACAAACAGACAGCTGCTCTTATCAATTAAATAACCAAAATTATTCCCGACAGCTTCAGACAGCTCGCGTATTGCTGTTTTGGACTTCTTTCTCAGGCGCGCATGGAAAGGGCAGCGCAGGGAAACGGCTGTAATGGCCCCGGTGCCTCGGGAGGCAAAGGGCCGGGGGGCCGCAGGAGCGTCCGCGCGCAGAGGGCAAGCCGACGCCGTCTGCTCGTGGCGGATGAGGTGACAAGTGAGGTGACAGCAAGCACGCTTAGCCCATTTGCACATGTAGTCCTACCAGCTGACTGCGTGGAGGAACAAGTTGCAGGCTTGTGATTTCTTTCTGATACATTTCTATCATTATTGGTAAACTGCATCTTGCTCAGGACTTTGGGTGTTTTATCTGTCAGTCTCTGGCCTTTTAATAGGACTGGTCGTGGTACTGCCTGCTGCTGAGCTGACACGCAGAAGTTTATTTGGAGTCTCGCTGCGAAATTCATGAATATTGAAGGAAAGAAAAAGAAAAAAAAAAAAAGAGAAAAGAAAAGCCAATGGCGTAGAGCAACACTTCCAGCTCCTATTAGCCAACAGAAGACAGCCCCTGGGCGACTTGCGCAGGTGAGCTATCACCAGATGACACAGCTTTGACATCTGTGCTGAGATGATGGGGAAAAGCTTCCTAAGCTGCTTCGTGTGTTAGTAATGCTGGGGTACAGGTGGAATAGGCTGTGGCCTTTCACCATATACCCTATCCAAGATGCACAATTTATTCTCCTACAGCCTAATTCAAAGATTTTTCATGCGTGTTTTTCTCCTGCAAAAGGGAGGGGAAAGTAAGAAAAACAAAACTCTGCTTATTTGGAGAAAGCAGGGAAGGAGCCATGGGTGGGGGGGGGGCAGCGGGGGCAGGAGGAGCATTTCCCAAGCTTAAAGCCTTGTTAAAGATTGTACCTGCATAGTTATTTTGCTGCATGCTTTAAAATAGTCCTTCTTTTGTCATTGCATTTTTTTTGTTTTCTCACCGTGCTCCTTCATGTGTCGTTAATCCCAGTTGCGTCTGAACAGAGCGCGCTCTGATTCCCCGGCTCGGAAACCTGTGAGGAAGGCACTGTCTGCAGTGAAATCCAAAGGGACAGAAGGCAGTCGTGCAAGGAAACGAGTAAAAGAGACGACAGGAAGAATGCGTTGCACGGGGCACCATTATCATCTGCGGTTTTGTTGATGGGCCTCATTGCAATGAGATACCGTTGAAGCTGAGAGTTTATTAGGATTTAAGATGGTTTGAAGTCTCTGTGGGTGAAGAGACCATCCCCAGTAATATTAGGTAGAATAAAAAAAACGATGCAGGCGCTTTTGCTTCAAAGTATAAGTTGACCAGAATTTGATGAGCACCTGGGAGGAAAATACCACTTATAGGCAATTCCTTTCGTAATTCCCCTCCATTTTTTTTT
>VZTL01000372.1:3013-20587 GCA_013400535.1 Scopus umbretta
TCTCCGGGCTGTTACGGCTGGTTTGCAGGGCGGAGGCGGCGCGACGGGGACCGCCGCGCCTCCGGGGGAGCGGAGGGAACGGTCCTTTAGCCCAGCGCAGGTTCCTGGAGCGGTTTCCGTGCGGTGTGCCTAGTTCTCGTAGACGAGGCGCAACCTGTATCCTTCTCCCCCCCCCCCCCCCCNNNNTCCCCCCCCCCCCCCCCCCTCTTTGTTGCCTTGTGCTGCCCTGCTCCGCGCTGGGCGGCCCGTTCTCCCACCTCGGTGTCGGAGTCCCTGCGGCGGCGGTCCGCGGAGGTCGCCGGTGCCTCGGATGCCGGTGCCCCGGCTCCCGTTGCCCCGGCTCCGTACCGCCCCGGCGGGGCTCCGCAGCCTTCCGCGGCGGCGGTGCGCGCTCCTGACAAAGACGGCTCTGAAGTTGCCGAATTTCAGGTATGGCTGCGACCGTTCACGAAGTGGGTCAGGGAAGGGGCTGACTGCTGGATGCTGGCTTATTTTAACACCTTAGTAGTTGGCACGTTTGCTTTCAGCCTGGCTTGTCTAGAGGAAACGAGTTTTGGTTTTTACGAGGTGGGAGACGGGCAAAGTTAAAGAGAATTGCGCATGTAAATTCTCCCGAGCTCTTTTGTGCGCAATTTTCACTTCTGAAAGTTAACGCTAGATGGCTTTCTTATATCAGCTATCCAACAGAGGAGCAAAGCGTGTACTCTGTCTCTGCAGCCTGCTGTTTTTGTACTTGTCTATTTATTTTTTTCCTTTGCGTGAATAGTAAGCTACCTTCTTGGTCAGTTCTGCACTGATTAGACCGGAGCAGAATTGGAAGTTTGCTTATTAGCTGACCTACTTAACTGTTTTGAGCGGCTCATCTTGCTGCTCGTAGACGTTATTTTACATATGTCCTACCAATAGCTAAAGGAAGTTTGTTTAGTTGGAAGATAGCTCTGCAGAATATTTAGGTTGCTTTAAAGGCAGGCAGCTGGATAAGGAGGGACGTTTGAAAATGGGAAAAACACAATAATTCAGTCTCAGTTGTTACTTAGCTTAATGGGCTTCTTTTAAATAGGACCGTGGTGCATGAATATTGTTTGTTCAGCTGTTTTTTTCCCCAGATCCGGTACCTAACTGTCTTAGACTGTGCAGGCTTTTGGAGTTGGATTCAGAAACATAGTGCATCACAGCCGGCTGGGTGTAAGAATGCCTAGGCCTGATGCCTTGTTAATCTATTTCTTGTCTTCTTCCAAAACTGTGCCTCTTGCCAGTGGAATGCGTTATTTGCCCCCCCCCGTTTGCTTCTTCCATAGTAGCTCTGAAATACTTCAATCTTAGATTTGATCTTCGAAATATCTTTTAAATCATCAAGAGCTATAATGCATTATGGATATTTAAACATCACTTAGGCTCCACAACAGCTGATTTATAATTTATGTAGCATTCATGTTCAGAGACCTCCCTGAGGTCTACCTTTATGTATTGTCTTGGTTTTGCATGCCCAGTGGGTTACCTTACCAGGTCGTGCAGCACTTAGATGTAACAAGAAGGAATACTTACTTGTAAGGATGCCAGACTGTTTCACCAGTCGCACTGGATCAAGTAAAGATTGTATGATTCATATATGTCGAGGGTATAACGTGAAACCCAGAACCAAACAAACCCTCAATTCCTTGTAGCTGGTCTTTGCTTACTGTTTTAAAGGTTTCTGTCCTATTTTCCTGAAAGAAAGATAATATGGTCTTCTTTGTAGACATTTACTGACGTACCATTACTCAAGTGCATTGTGAAATACTCTTGCAAATGAAGAGAATCAAATGAGGAACTAAGCAAAGCAGTGGTCAAACAGGCAAAACCACCCCTTTCTTTTGCTGTGTGACCTTTGCAAGTGATTTGAGGCAGTTTGGTTTTTCACTTTCAGCTTCATATTGGACATGGTAGTCAGGCATTGCACCTAAGCTTTTTATGTGCAGATCAGCAGCTCAAACTGCAGGAGAAAGTAAGTATTTTCTCCTTGCCTTGGCTGGAATTAAGATTGCATGTAGATGGTTGGATCTTAACATATTTGCAGTAGTTCGTACCTTTTGCTGATGAGTGATCTAGTTTGGTAATATGGAGTGGGAAATGCTAGTTAGTATGAAAATACAAGATGAGTTACGGATTGTGGAAAGAGGGTGGGGCGCTGGGTTATCTAGTTTCTCACGTTAGTCATCCAAGGTTACCAACAGTAGCTGTATTGACAGCTTGAAACTAAACCATGGTTTGACGAATGCTCTTTTCTCTTTCCATGCAATTTTTGCTTTGCAACCTTAAAACATTTGGGCAAGCTGGGTTGTGGATCAGTGAAGTAAAGAGGAGATGGCTGTTTGTTTTCTGTATTGCAATGTTGTACTCAGTAGAAATTTTCTGTATGTTAGGTAGCATAACTTCTAAATGATTCTTTAAAACATCACCTCTTGCAAAGTTAAGACAAACTTCACTTTATCTCTTTATTTGTAAGGGATTTTTCATCCTCTTATACATCGGAACACTTCAGGAAGTTTAGGGTAGGGGTACCCCTCACAGTCTTTTTCTACCTTGCTTTTTCTACCTGCATTATGTTGGGGAAACACTGTGATGACTGTCTATTAAATTCGAGAATCCAGGAAGAAGAATTCATGAGGACTGTTAATGATGTATAGCTCTGACTGTAGAATTTGTATTGAGTAGATTGAAAAGTAAGTTTCACATTTTTCTTTATTTTAAAAATACTATTTTTTCACAGAGATTGCATTAAGAATAACATTAATTCCTCATGACATTCAGTGATGATGCTGTATGACTGCTTAGATTTTTAAGAATTGCTAGGACTTCACATGAACAGCTGTCTTATTTTTTTTTTTTTGTTAGTCTATTGTGAAAGAGCAAACTTAATGTTAAACATCTGATTTATCCTGACAGAAGTAAATGAGAGAGACCCTGCCTGCCTTTGTAGTAAAGCATTGACCCCAGATTTAAAGCCATTTTCAGGCATAATTGCATGAACTGAAGATTGAGAAGGGTTGTTATAATTGGTGATGCTCGTCTTGTTTTTAGCTAGAGACAGGACAGCAGTAGGCAGAAATGTCATTGTGATTATTTTGCACCATGGCTTTTACTAGAGGATACGTAGGCTCTTGTTTGGATCATGAAAGTGTGATTACCTCAGCAGTTAGCTACTCGTGATTTGTAAGTGGATTCTCCTGGTTTTCTGGAATTTCTTAAATGGTGATCAGTTCATACCTAATTAAAGGTTTTGCTTAAAAAATGTCTTGAATCCTTACGGAGATGATCTTCTGAACATGTAATGAATGTAAGCAGCTGCTGTCCCATCTTTTTTGGATCTGCAAGCAAACAGCTTTATTGGAGCTGATGCTTGTAAAACATTTTAAGAGTAGTAGATGTTTGAAATGAAGTAGGCATTTCTTTGAATTGCTGTTAACTGGGGATTCTGTCCTCCTTACGAAAATGACCGGTACTCACTTTTTTACAAAAAAAAAAAAAAAAAGTTGAGAAATATAATGTAGAAAGATACCACAGCTCAGCTAGTTTGGAAGTAAGGGAATCTAGAAGGAGGCTGGAAGAAAGGTAGTAAATTGTGCTGTAGTAGCTAGGAGGCTGGGAGGTGGCAGTTGCTGAAGTTGTCATGACTTCCCCTCCCCCTCAGCAGCTCAAATGAAATTCTGAGCACAGGACTTGGAGTTTTGCCATTGACTTTGAATCTTTTCTTATATAATTTCTTCATTTGTTGTCCTGGGTCCTGCAAAGTGACATATCCAGCTCTGCAGATACTTGTGTAATCCTGCTATATTATTTGCTGTTCCTTCCTTCCCCACCTCTCCCTTCACCCCCCCCGCCCCAATTCTCACTGGCAGCGTGGCTGTGGATTGTGATAATGCCTGCCTGATGCCTCATCTTTTCAATAGGCTTTTGAACCATAGGTATTTTGCAATATGACTTTTCAGGCTTAAGTTATATGAAAATGATTTGATGGGATTTGTGTTAGAGGACACACGATAGACATACAAAGCTCTCGTACAACTCAACAATTTGCCCTCCCATTTCCCTTTTGGTTCACCAACCTTTATTTTAAAGCTGACACAATCAGTGATGAAATTATAGAACTATTTTACAGATTACATAAGCCACAGATTACAGTACCTAATAAAATGTATTTAGAAGGAAATGTGCTCTGAGAACACTAGAGGTTCTGTGGCAGGTTAATTCAAATGGAATAAAATGTTTTTTTAAAACCTAGCATATGCTCTTGAGCACCTTCATAAAATTTTTCTGGTGGTTTTTGGTTGGGTTTGTTTGGGTTTTTTTTGACATTTTCCATATGTATGAGAAAGAAAGGAGATTCTGGGCCACCTTGTATTTCATGCTGGATTTTTACATTCACTTCAGTCAAATTGGATACATTGTGAAATGATGTGAAAACGAAATGGCAATTAAGGTAAAGGCAGAATAAAGCTTTCTATAGGTGTTATAAATGCACACGCTGTTAAAATACTTTTGCTGTTTTTTCTTCCTTTCACGTGGGGGAGTAAAAAGGAATCCTGCAATTAATGCATAGTTAGCAAAACTGTCACCGCAAAAGCAGTTCTGTCTCCTATATTTTATGGAGAAGGTATTTGTGAAAGATATGAAATTTCAGTCTGTGGGGGTTTTTTTTGTTTGTTTTTTTTCCATTTGTTTAGGTTGTTTTTTACACCCGAGAATTACAAGTTATTTAGTCACACTCTTCTTCTCTGGTTGTTTTCGTTTGTGGCTTTCTGTTCAAAACTAATTATTCCCTGCTTTTAGATACCTAAAGTACATTCAAGGAAAAGAACACTCCTAAGTATTTTCCTAGCCTCTCAGCACTGAAAATGATGCCTGGCGTGTTTTAGCATGAAATCTCAATGCAATATTAGCCTGGCACAAAGCCGGGGGGAAAAGTGTGTGTGTGGGGGAAAAGTGTGGCTGTGTATATGCATACATTCTCACGCATAACGCGCATATCACCTATAGCGTGTAGGCAAGCACGCGGATTTTGCTGTGCGGGTCTCGCCTATTGCAGTGGTTGGCTGCTCTTGAAGAATTAGGAGCAGTTTATGGTGATCAGGTTATCCTTGCCGTTCTGCTGTGGAAGAGTAAGCCTTGGTTTTGCCTCGTGGGGTTGTCAGGACAACAGCTGCTTATTATGGCTCCTAGTGGTTTTTCTCTATAGCGATGGGGGGAGCTGCTTCAAAGAGAGTGGCTGCCTTGCCACGTTGGGCTGCAGGATTGCCAGCTGCGATTTGGGTTCAGCAGGATGCTCTGGGTTTGTCATGTAAAAATTCTAATTGATGATGAATGCAAACCCAGTGTGAGAATAATTTTGTTCATTGGACTAATGGAAAACAACCCATTGTATTTACAAACCCATGGCCTATTTTCTCAGCAGTATTGTCATTACTCCTCTCTTCTCTTCCATCTGAGGCTCAGGAAAATGTTTTATGTTTGACAGTACGGAACCTATGATACGAGTTGAGACAAGGTAGGAATTAGTTTAAGGCTGTTATGTCAGTGTGCTCCGGTCTGACACTGGAGCTAACAAGTGAAACCACTGGGGACTTCTGTTAGGTTTAGTTTGTCATGTTTTTGACAAAACCATCATATGAAGCTGGTGTTCAATGATAAGCCATACATTGTTTTAGTGTTGTCATTTTGAAGAGCTACTATTTTTGTTACGTGGTAAATGAGGAAAAGAAGGCCTGTTACTATGTATAGCAAGCTAAATGACTAAAAAGGCGCTTCTTTGCCTGTGGTCATTATATGCAAGAGGTGCAATAATTTCAACTGAAGTGAGTTTTAGATTGTTGGCCTGTTCAGGTGTGGGAAACTTGTTGGGATGTTCAGCATGGAGAATTACATGAAGAAAGCTTTCAAATAACTTTGAGGAATTTTTTTACTTTATTTTTTTATATTTTTTAAATAGGCTAATGCATGGGAATGCATGGGACATGTTTTGGCACTTCCATAGTGTCCTTTATATTGCTTACATAGATATTCCTTAGTTTGATCTTCAAATTCCTTGATCTGAGTTGAGCTGTAGTAGCCAATTAAATGATATCCAGGTTGTTAAAATCCGTTATCAAAACAGTAACCTTCTATTTCAAATTCCCTTTTCAGACAACTGAAACAACAGTCCATTCATAATTTGGCAGACATATATAGGCATCTGCATTCAGTTGTGGAAGCTGGCTGACAGAATTAGAAGCTATTGGGGTAAACCTGTCAATGCTCAGAATGTTTTCTCCTTTATCTGGCTGCCAGTTTTCTTGAGATCAGGCAGGTACTCCAGAGGTGGTTGTCTCAGATTCTCTGCTATTTGCCGCCCCCTTCCCCAAAAATTTTCTTAGTATTTTTGTACATCTCTCTGAATCACACAGCCTTGTTTGCATAGGAAACCGTTTCAAATGATTATTTTTAAAGGTGGTGAGGTGATGTGGGGTAAATACAATGATTGGTGTAATCCATAACAATGTGAGAACAGGTTTGCTTATTTCCACTTCTCTTCCAAGGTGGTATTTGACCATTTTGCTACAAGAAGGAAACAGGACAGATGAGATTATCTGAATTGGTCAAGAGCTGTACAGGTGATTGCTCAGAGTGCTACATCGGAAAAACCCCAGGCAATCGAATATAAATTGAGCTCCAACAATGTTTTCTGTATGAGATGATGTTTCTACTGTTAGAGCAGAGGGTTTTCCAGGATTCTGAGGGGTTTTTTTTTGTGGAGATTTCTGAGTGAAGGGCAAGCAGTACCTCATTAGTCTGTGAGATTCTCAGATCTGATAATTTTGCTAATGTCAGTGTTTCTTTCACACTTGGGATGCTTTGTGCTTTTTCTCTGTGGTTGTGTAACTTTGAAAATGAAGTTTCTGTGAGTATAATTAAAGTTTCTATGGGCACAACTACCCGTGAAACTTCATCTTTTCTATCAAATTTTGCTGAGTCAAACAACAGGCTCAAGAAATCTTGAGGTGGAGGGAGGTGTTGCACTGTGTGATTGTATAAGGCTTGTTTCCTTAGAAAATAACCCTTAAAAATAGCTGACCATTCTTTTCATCAGACTGATCTGCAGCAAGTGGATACTGTATTTTGTAAAGTGTTTTGTTTTTACTTTGAATTTTACTGCTGACTCTCAGCAAGTGCTGTCCAGACTCCTAGTCACCTGTGGGTCACTGTGTGAAAATTCACTAAGCTAGAAATCCCCTAAGTAGAGGTCAACATATCTGTTGCAGCTGTGTATGAAATACTAGTCAACTGAATTGATAAATAAGTTTAACTTTCATTTATGTAATTCTTTGTATTGCTGTGTTATAGTGTGAAATCTTTCCCATTTCATCATTCTTGTATAAGGGGGATAATGACTTTGGGTTTCCCGAGTTGGGTGGTAAAATTAGCTTTTATTTTCATGGACTATATTTACAGATTCTGAAATGTAAAACCTTTCTGTTTTATGCATAAACACATTTTTCTTTAGTCTTACATGTTCTTCCCTAATAGGAAGAAATCTAGCAGTAATTTATACGGCATTGTGTGAAGTTCCTGAGTATCTTTTATATGCTTTTATATGCTTATTGATAGTCCTGGGACCTTTCTGCTGAAATGGTAAATGCCATCAGATTAGACTTTAATATTGCTTATGGCAGTTTGCCCATCAACTACCTTGAGTTTATCCAGGCTTTTAGCATGGTTTTCACAGCATCTGTATAACCAAGTTGCAATGTTATGATTTGGATGGCAGGACTGGCTGGATTGCCAGGTGGAAGACATAACAGTTAATGGTTCGTATTCCACCTGGAGATCAGTTACAAGTGAAGTACTGTACTGGGACCTATCCTGTTTAGTACCTTGATAGTACCTGGTGGAGGAGATGAAGTGTATCCTCATCAAATTTGCATGTGATATCACATTGAGGGAGTAGTTGATGTGTTTGAGGACAGTGCTCTGCCATTTAGAGAGGCTGGTGGAACGGACCATAATGAACCTCGTGACATTCAGCAAGGATAACTGCACGTTCTTATGCCGTACAGGATGGGGACTGACTGCCTGGGAAGCAGCTGTGCTGAAAGGGACCTGCATATCCTGACAGACGTGGGTCAGCATGTCAGTCTTCACTCTGTGATGGTGAAAAATGCTGACAGCATACCAGGCTTTATGAACAGGAGCATAGCCAGCAGGTTGCTGTTTTTCAGCATTCCTTAGACCACCACACTGGATATATTCCATCCTGTTTTGGTTCACTAAATATGTGAGAAACATTGATTAAACTGAAGCTAGATCAGCAGAGAGCCAGCAAAATGAGGGGCTTGGAGCACATAAGCAGAGGCTGAGAACTGTCTTTGTGCAGCCTGGACGAGAGAAAGCTCAGGGGATGCTTAATAGCTGCCTCATAAGGTGGTACCTAAGGGGTTATTAAAAAGATGGAGCCAGGCCCTTTACAGAGGTACATGGCAGGAGGAAAAGAGACAGGAGTCATGATCTGAAACAGGTAAGGTTCTGATTTAGCACTAGGAAACAAAAATCACCCTGAGGACGCCAAGGAATTGGAACAGGTAGCGCAGGCAGGTTATGGAATCTACATTCTTTCCAGTTTTTGAGACCGAACTGGCCAAAGCCCTAAGCAAATTGGTCTGAATTCAGTGCTTTGAGCAGGAGGTTGGGTTAGATGATACTCTGTGGTGCCTTCCAGTGTGAATTATTCCATGAAATATCACAACTTTTTCATGATAGTCAATCTGATAATCGAGAATTTCAGTTGATATTCCAGTGTACTGTGTTTTCTCTTTATTATAGTACAGAATATTTGTACAGAGTATTTCTTGGTTATGATGTTGACAAGATTTTTTTTATAAGACTAAGAAATAGAGTATTACATAATGATATTCTTTGTTTAAATCAGTTGACAAGAATTCCCAAATAAATTATTGGCAGTTAAATGTTTTATAACTATAGGACTTAACAAAAGAACAAGCACTTGAAGAAAATAGCATCCTTTTGGGTTTGGCTTCGGATGCACTTTGCTCACCTTGTCAGTGAATTCTAAAACATGATTAGCAATACTAGAATTTGAATATGTGAACTTCTATTGAGTGATTCAGTTGGATCTCTTCCAAAAGATTGTTTTACTGTTAAAGAGCAGGACATGTGAGTTTGAAACTGGCTCTCAGCCAGTCAAACCTATATTTGTATTTAGTTCTTTTGCTCTGACTACTAATTTTAGTACTGTGAAACTTTTGACAATCTACGCTGGAGTTATCCATGTGGCTGGGAAAAAAAATATTGTGATTTGTCAAATTACTTCAAAATCCAAATTAAAGTGATTCAGCTGTGAAAACAGCTGCTGTTTGCACCTTTTTATGTTCAGTCTTAACCTCTTAGCTTCATTAACTATAAACAAGACCCAGCAGAACCTCAGAAGATTGAGATGATTCCTGTTCTTGCTCATCCAACTTCACAGTAATTATACTTTTTAAGTATTTCTGTGTTTCCCAAAGCATGAACCAGACCTTCAGATTGCTGTTTTGGTTTTTATAATCTGTTTTATTAAGTGTTTAAAAATTCAGGGGTTTGTATAACATTCAGCTTCAGTATGAAAGAGATTGTAAATGCATGTTGAGTTAAGCATAACAAACAGGAAAGGGAATGGAAAGAATTTCCTTTAGGGTAGAATTCCTTAAAGTTGAAATAAACCTGATTGCCAACTGACAAGCATTATCTGAGAACTTCTGAAGATTTTTTTGCTAAAGGTGAGAGGACATGGAGAAGCTCAGTCTGACATCTTTTTAAGTTATATTTTCAACAAAAGGAGTTAAAACTTTGATTTTTATTAAACAAAATTGTTGAATTAGGGCTGATGATAGGTACAGACAGATCAGCAGCCCCAGCCTGAAACCTCCTTTGCCCTGAACTGAACTACTCAGTTCCTTTCTAATCCAGTTGCTTTAGAAAACAACTACACCATTGATCTCTTTCATAAATCAGTTGCACTCAGTTTTGATCTACTGATGGGTTGTGGTTGTTTTGTTTTTTGTTTTGTTTTCTCCCATCGCATACTTGTAGTGGAAGGCTGTTCCAGGGACTCACTTTGAGGTCTAGAATGTTCTGCTAACCTGTAAGTGGAACACATGCTGAGATTGCAGACCATTTGTTTGGTTTTACCAGTGTTCTTGTTTAACCTAAATACTTTTTCTTTCTTCCTGATACTTACAGCTTGCTCTGTCACACCTCATTTTTCCAAGGGTGGTTTAGCCAACTTTTAGCCAGTCTTTAAATGAGACAAACACTTAGCTTCCTCTTGTACAGTAGGGTGGCTGGGGAACAGAAGGCCTTTCGCTAACTTGTTCTGTTTGTGTGGGTTTTTTATAGCTAATAAGAATTTAAGCAGCATTCTACACAGTCTTGTCTGTGGTAAATAAAATGGCATTAAAGCTTTGTCTCTACTGGAAATACTGTGCTATTGTGTCTTCTTGTTGAGTACAATGTCATGATTATTCTCTATCTGGTGTTTTCTGCTGTTGAGCTACCAGACAGATCAAAATTTTATCCTGTAATTCTTGAGGGAGTGACTCCAAACATAAAATAAAAGTGTAATGAAATTGTTCCTCAAACTTTGTGTTTTCCTGGTTATATTTTTACTTTCCTCTGCAGTGCTGGTGCTTCTCAACTTTGTGTTGTATTCGGATTTCATCAGTAACTTCCACTTTGTGTCAAGGTCATTATTGAAAATAAGAGGTAAGACTGATTCTGAGATTGATCTTAGGCTTCATCTAATAAACTGTTTAAGTCTATTTTCAGGAGAGTCTATTGTCTCGTTACTTGTTCCGTTTGCAGTACGGTACTGTATCAGATACTTTCCTAACTCTACCAACACCAGTATTTTTTTTTTTTATATACCATTGATGAGCTGATCTAGGAAATCTTTCTACTGTGTAGAGCTGCAGTTCCTGAGTCAGTTTCTCCTTGATGCTGGTGGGAACCCAGCTGAAACAGTAGTTCTTGCTGAGTTCCTAAATAGATTGAGTGTTGCTTATGTACCAAGCAGTGACAGTACAGTAATGTAAAATATGGTAGTAGCAGTATGGAAGGCTGCTTCACCTCAACAATAGTTGTAGAAAGTAATCCATGAACAGTAGGCTTCCAAAATCAATGTGGAATTGTTATGTCTTTGAAAAGATTTGACTTGACCAGTTATTGTTTATTTAAAACATTCCTCCAGCTTTGACAAGAATATGGATATGTTTCAAATTAATGCCCTGCTATTATGATTTTGGTGTGAAATAGTACCCTAAGTGCAAAATGGTGTCCTAATGTGTGGCCTTGGTGAGTGCAAGAATGAGGTTTTCACATGCAGAGTAGCATCCAGTATTGTATAGGTCTCAGTATATTTACATCATCTGACATTGAATCATACAGAAAATGGCTGTACTGAATCCTGACTTCTTAAGATGTGTTTTGCAAACTAATCATTTTGCTTCATCTTTGCTGAACCTAATCCTAGCTACTGATATCAGAATCAGTAACTGTCTGTCTCCATCTGGTGTGTACTGTCAAACCTTAACCTAAAAACCAAAAAAAAAAAAAAAAAAGGCAAGCTTGAACGCTCTATAAGCACTTGCTCACTTTGCAAGTATCTGCTTTCCTACATGTGAATATACATTGGATCATGGAACACAGTAAAAGGTACTTGGTAAAGGATGTAAAGTGATGTTTTCAAACTGGAAAGCCAGAAGGTAAACTATAGGTTTCCACTTAATCTGCCAAGTTAAGTTTTGGAAGGGTGCTAGGTTTAGTCCTAAAGTGTGTTTCACCTGAAAATTTAAACAGTCTGCCTAGAATTTTCATAGTTGTGAAATGTGAGCTTTCTTCCTCTGAACTGTGTTCTTTCATGCAGTCCAGCTAATCTTTTGATTTTTATCAAGGCTGGCACAATTGCTAATGGAATATACAGGGTGAGGCAGACTTTTTTGGAACTCGATGTCAAACCGAGTTCTGCAGCTGGCCAGCTCACAAATGAGACAGAGTAGAGTTGCTGCTTTTTGTAAGCAAGCATGTCTTATAAAACTTTCAGAACTAAATAATTCCAGGCAAGTCAGTAAAATTCTATGGGCATCTGGAAAACAGTAAATTATGTTGAAAATTATATTACAGAGAGTAATGAGTTTTATTTTTCTTTTAAGGCTTTTGACTCTGATTAAGTCAGTTACTCATGATTTCCATTCATCAGTGGGTTTAAAAAGTCTGTTCACTGGCATTTTATTTTCAGAGCAGGACTGAGCTTTTGAAATTAATCTCCTGATCTTCCCACTTAGCAATATTTTGTTTGCACCATGGAGTAGTTTCAGAGAATGTCAATTACATTCCTTTATAATGAAACTAATCCAAATAAAATGTTGACCTTAGCGTAAACGGCATTTCTAATTCTGAATGCTATACAGTCTGACTGAGTAATTGAGAAATGGAAGTTAAAACCAACATGGCTGAAGGTGACATGCTATACAGAAATTTAAGATGAATATGTGAAAAGAAAGCAAGTAGCAAAAGGAAACAAAATTTATGGAGTAAACACTTCGATATAAGTATTCAGGAAGTCAATCTTTTCTCTAACTTGTTATGACTTGAACAGAATAATGAAGACACAATACTTTTCATATTGACCAGCTCACTAAAATTGAGTCAAGTAATCTGAGATATGGTTACTCAACAGGAAGGGTACTTAAACAAACCAAACAAACTTCATAAAACCCATAAAAAACCCCACACTACTAAGGTAATGTGATTGAGAACTGTTGTACTGGAGGTTTAAAAGCATTACAGCAGTAGCACCTACTCTGCTCTTTAGGGGTTTTTTTTGGTTTTTTTTAAGGTTCAGCTTGAGGTGGAAAAAATATGTATCCCTTGAGCTGTTCCCCATCTATCCTCCCTTTTCTCCTCATGAAGGTGGTATGTCTGTCATTTAAGTCCTTAATGGAAAGATCACAGATTACCATCTTGTAATGGTTACTTTTTTTCTGTGTTTCATTTTTATAGCTTTTGCTTGCTGTAGTCGTTTGACTCACAGATCTGATCACATACCAGTGTTTTGGTTACGTACACCAAAATAAACATACAGCTTCCGGTACTTGCTGCTTTATTTTTTTTTTCTTTACTGGGGTGGGATTTTTGTTCATTTAAAGTAGATTTCATGTTCAGCTCCACTGAAATTAATACAGCATATGAAATTGACTTGAGTGGTGTGGAGCAAAATTTAATTAAATACTATTTACATAAAAAAGTGGTCATGGTTTAAAATTGCAAAGATAACTATTTTAAGTGTAGTTAGAATCATAAAAAGGCTGAAATAAGAATTATATGTTTGGTGTTTTTTTTTCTCCTCTCTTCCCCCTTTTTTTTTAATTGAATAGTTTTAAGGATTTGCACTCTCAGCTAACTTTGCTGTTATTGTGAACATCTCTGTAAGCTGGCCTGAGGGACAGTGAAAGTTACAATGTCAATAATCCTTTGTAACATGTCCATAAACTGATAGTCTTGAGGTCTCTGTGTTTGCTACTATGGAAAAGGACAGACCCTTAAGGGAAAAATTGTGTTAAGTATTATAAAAATGCTTTTTGTAGGGGATTCCCTGATAATATAAAGCCAAACTCACATAGAGGCTGTCAGGAGATATAGTTTCGGGCTCTATGATTTTCCAACTACTATACAGACTGCAATGTTGTCCTGGTTTTGGCTGGGATAGAATTAATTTTCTTCCTAGTAGCTGGCATAGTGCTGTGGGTTGGATTTAGGATGAGAATAACATTGATAACACCATGATGGTTTAGTTGTTGCTCAGTAGTGCTGACACCAGTCAAGGACTTTTCAGCTTCCCGTGCTCTGCCAGGGGCACAAGGAACTGGGAGGGGGCACAGCCAGGACAGCTGACCCAGGCTGGCCACAGGGCTATTCCATACCATATGGCGTCACGCTCAGTATAGAAACTGGGGGGAGTTGGCCGGGGGGCAGCGATCGCTGCTCGGGGACGATCTGGGCATCGGTCAGTGGGTGGTAAGCAATTGCATCACTAGTTTTTCCTGGGATTTGTTTCTTTCTCTCTCTTGTTCTCCTTGTCATTACAATTGTTGTTGTTATTATTATTATTATATTTCAATTAATAAACTGTTTTTATCCCAACTTACAAGCTTTCTTTTGCTCTTCCCATTTTCTCCCCCATCCCACTGGGAGGTGGGGAGGGTGAGCGAGCAGCTGTGTGGTGCTTGATTGCCGACTGGGGCTAAACCACAACGAATGTGAGAAAATGAGATGAAGACATTAATCCATTACTGTTTCCTTTTAACATCTGAATAAGTTTTATAGTGACAAACTGTTCTGTTTTCTTGTATTGGTTATCCTAGTCCTCACCCATAACTTTCTTTTTTCCCCTCCATATTCATGATTCAAAACCCCCCGCTGTTGTCTGATATAGCTCCATTTTTAGCCATGAGGATCAATTTTATCTTCTTGTAGACACTCTGAACAAGGTTCCTCTGAATTTGTGTTCCTTACTGCCACATCAGGAAAGTGTAGTGTTATGTTGTCTATAACCTGTTGTCTTCTTTCATCTGTTACTTACATGAAGAAAAAGAAAAATCAACCAGACAATCTTATCTGGGTTTATTTAAACATGGAGGATAAAAATTAAATCGTAGATTCAGAGAAGCTAAAGAGTTGAGCCCTTTGGAAATAAAGGTTGCGCCAAGAGAGGCTTTGGAACTTGAGTAGGATGGAACTGCATTGCCCAGGGACTAACCAAAGTGGCAGCAGAATCCTTGATATCGGTGACAGTCAGGCACCTGAGTTTGTTGCTCCAGGAGGATCAAAATCAAATACTCAAGACTGACTGAAAATGGTGTATTTTCATGCCCACCAACATAGTTACAGAGTCATGGATAGTAACATGATTCATATCTTGTTTTTAGTTTGTGCTCTGAAACTTTGGCTGTGGTGAGAAAAGAACTCCTGTCCCAGTCCTTGATACAGCTAGACATCATTCAGTGCTGCGTTAATGGTATTGTTTGTGACACCCCAACTCCTTGGCAATGAGGCACTCCTAGAAACAAACTGATGAACTTTGTAGACTAATGCTCTGGTATAGCAACTCCTATATTTGTAATGCAGCGGGGAAAAGGTATATATAAAATTAAAGATATAACTCAGTGTTAAGTAAAATAGTTTCCTTTGACAATTTAAATTTTCTTAACATAAAAAGCCTGTGACAAATGAAAAACAAATGAAATGGAACATCTTACATGTTCTGTTTTAAATGGAACTGACTGGTAATATGTGCCATATACAGGAATATAGGAAAAAAAGTAGTGTACTCAAAATCCCTGGTACAGTACCAGGAACCTTGTAAACTGGTAGCATGTTTGTAATTTCATTTTCTCACACAAAGCATATTTTGCTTTAGCCATTAATTGCTGTTACTTCCAACAGTGTCTTTTTGTGTTTCTGGCTTTTTCTGCCTGTATGTCTGAATTGTTGAACTTGTGAAGGACATCAGGGTCATTAAGCATTTTGGAGAAAAATATCTGTGAAAGAAGAAACGCTGACAGAGAAGGTAGGATAGTTTAGTGAAAAGTTTGAAGTTTGGGTTGGTTTATGTGGTGTTTTTTTGTGTGTGAACAATCGGAAGACAAAGTAATTGTCAAACAGTTTATACACTGTGATAAAATTCTATCTTTAAAGTACTGTTTCCATAATACTTTGAAACTCCCACAGTATAAAGTAAAATGGATAGATGGTTTGTTTTTTGTTGTGATTTTTTTTTTTTTAAGAAAAGGAAGAATCATTTTGGTTGAACTCGTTTTTCTTTACATCGTAATTTTCTTCTTTACTTCATGCTACTGAATAAAAGAGGAGCACAAATGTCAAGATCACTAAAGGGAATGCCGTTCAGACAATTTCTTTAAGTATTTTAAAATTCACAGAGCAGAAGGGTGTAAGAGTGGGAGTCTGTCCTCACTAACTGTTGCTAATATGAATTGTTATGGTAATAATTTAAAAAAAATCTTTGAATAGAAGTGTTTTCTTTTTTCCTTAGCTCGTAGACTGCTGGAGGAGGTAGAGAGAGGCTGAGACAGTGGGCAAAAGATGAGGAGAGGTGGAGAACACTGGAGTAGAAGGTGTGGGATTGAAGTGTGTCCTTCTGTTCAGCCATTGATGACTTGTAAGAAATAGCTGTCAGAGCTATGCTTTCCATTCATTCCCCAGGAAGCTCCTTTCTTCATCTCTTCTTTGAAGTGGGAATTTTGGCACCCACATGCTTTGTCTTGCTTTCAAATTGTCTTGTTTAACCATAATGCTCTGGCTTTTGGTTTGCTTCTCTCATCCCCAAAAACTGATAATTTAAAGTCAGCTCAAATCTTAATGAGGTTGCTTACTTGGGAATAAACTGATAGAATCTACTGTTCTGAGCCTTTTGGAGAGAGGATCTTAGGGAGTCATGGATACACTACAACAAAACTGCAACTAATTGCCAGTAGCCCAGCTGATTTATAGCAATAATATAAAAATTCCCATAGTTGAGCTGACCACAGTAAAACCTTGCAGTTATGAGATGTTATGAAACCTAAAACTTGAGCTTCTAATAAAACGTTTATGGCCTTCAACCTTTCTGGCAAGAAACGAAAAAAAAAAAAATCTGTTTAGAATGCATTTTTTTCCTAAACTGTAATAACATAATTTCTACTCTAATACTTTCCTCCTCCCACATACAGTCTTTCATTCTACAGTAAAACTTTTCATGCTCTTCCCTTGTGCTCTATTCTGTCTCCCACACCCCTCTACTGGCTTGCCATTACCCACTTGTGGAACAAAAAAAATCACTTCTCTTCTTTTTTTAAAAAGTGTAGGCCTGTGGTACAACAGCATACTCACTTAAGCCCTGGGTGTTTTACTGTGTCCAGAGGGGCACAGCATGGTGGTGTCTCTCCGGAGGCTGGAGGCAGTGCATGCCTCCTGGTGAAAGGCAGCTGACTGTCAGCTCATCCATACCTTCTGGCTGGGAAGTGTGTGCTCAGATTTGCTTCCTGCCTCCTGCCTGCAAGGTTTCGCATTTACTGTTGCCAAGAGGACACGCTCTGAGCCCCTGAGTAGGCCAACAGCACAGGTTACCCCTTGACCACTGGCAAATGAGTGAATTTCCTTTTCCGGTTATGTGTTTTATGGGACTTGTGTGATAGGTAATGTAAGAGATCTCAGAGTAGACCAAGGTTGTTTTTGCTGTTTTGTTTTAAAAGTCTTTTTCCTGTGATAGCATGTCCTTTCAATAAAGGGACAGTATGTTTTTTCTAAATTTATGGAGAATGTTCTGTCCTTTCAAGCTACTTAGACTTTAAATGATTTTCTGTTTCATCAGTTAGAGGAAATAAAAACATTGCAAGAGGCTCCAAAGATCAGAAAGTCCATATATGGTTCACAAAAATGATGGGTTTTTTGTTTGTTTATTCAATGGATTTTGAATGCCTAAACACTTTTCAGGCTACAAATCGTGTCCTCCCC
>VZTL01000374.1:2855-29004 GCA_013400535.1 Scopus umbretta
TTTTTTTTTTTTTGTCTCATCTGCATATTTTCTTCACATTTTCTTTCACGTTAGCGTGATTTCTTCAGGGCCAGTCACATGGAGGCTGTGGTCCTGAATATAGCAATTCTTAAATCATCATGATTTCATCTTGTGTACATAGCACTGCACATCCATCACACCTCTTCTTGCTAGCCTTCATAAAGGAGTATAAAACTCACACCAGCCTTAACAAACAACAAACAGCAACATATTTTGAATCCACTTAAAAGAACCATACAAAAATTTAAAGATGAAGTGGGATTACAACCAATAATTTTTTTAAAACCTTCTTTGACTGTTGACCGCCCTATTTTCCCATTGGTCCAATGAATTAAGAATACTCGGTCTCTTCCAGGTCTGGATCTTCATATGTCAAAGTATCTTGAATCTTTCTAGGAATTTATTTCTTTGGTCTTTACCGCGATTATCAAGTCCTTATTAAACAACTGTTTGTTGCATTTTTATTGGCGATGTATGTGGGAACCTGTCCTCATTATTCCTGTTTCAGAGAGTCAGGCATAAAACAGATAATGCTCAGCACTCATCTTAATTCTATACTTCAAAATTCTCCATAGAGCTCATTCAAGACTGAAAGCATTAAATAAATCTGGATTTAAATCAGTTAAGTATATCTTTTGAAGTTATTGACCAATTTAAAATGTTGCTTCCTGGGAGGGAGGAGGGTGGGATGAGAAATATTGGCAAGCAACTACCTGTTACATATTTCATTCCTATGTCCAAGGGCTAATAATCCATACGTTAGCTACAGGAGATTAAAAAAAATAGATGACTAAGACTGTCAAAACTTTGCTTGATTACTATGTGTGTAAATATATGCTTGTAAAAAGCTCAGTTAGAATGAATTTTATACTCAACATATTTTAACATATCATACATTACAATTCAAATCTTTTAATGTAATTATAATTATAATTATATATCTGCAATATGTATCCAGATTGAATTTTACTAATTGTAACATTATTGTTCAGATAGGCCACCACAAACAGTTAAGTGGAAAAACATGTTTTTTTTCATTTCCACAACATGAGTATTTTGAAGCATATAAAAGGAAGCCCCATCACCTGATTTTCAGTGGCTGAACATTTTCACCTTTAAGAAGTTTCTTTCAGTTTATATTTAGAAGCCTAACTTCACAATACCATAGGTGAAAACATTAGTAAAAATCTCTGTTTCTGTGTTTTACCAGAGAAGGCTAATTCTTTTTCAAGAAAATTGGATAATTCTCAGAAAATTATGTTAACCCCAACATTAAAAAAATGTACTTTTCTATTAATTAAAAGCAACCATAGGAACTAGAAAACATTGATAAGTCTGAATACATGTTGCTGCCAAGATATTCTTTAAGTTATTAATCAGTTTGAATCTAGCCAAAGTCAGTACAAATCCAAAGTTTTTTGACAGCATTTCAGCATCCTTCCCGAAATCTGCAACAGCAGTCATATTCCTCATGGTCAGAGCCAATTGTCTGTGAACATGGCTACTCTGCATGCTTGTTCTCTGGCCTCTTTCTGCAGGCTTGGAACAATTTAGCTCTCTAGTGCCATTAAATATACCATCTCAAGAAACAGTGACTGATGAGCATGGTCATAGATATAGAAATTAACTCTAGTGTCTAATTTGGAGATTAGAATCCTATGAACATATGTATCTGCAAATGGCAATTTATTAATTAAACTTGATTCTCTTACTATTGGCACATATAGACCATAATTACTTCTATTTCTCAATTCTTAATATGAGCTTACCTTTGAGCATTAAACCGGTACTGGCACAAATGTGAAAGCACTAGATAACTAACAAAGATTTTTTATGTGCAAGTGCCAACACTCAATTAAAAGTCTAGCAGGTCTTTTTTAATCAGTTCTTAAATTACTTCAAAAGTAAAATGACATACACAAATGTCACATTAGAACTGCTTTGTAATGTATCATACACTACTTAAGACAGCAACAAAACCAAGTGGATCATGTACATCTTTTTATTATTTACAGAGGTGTAGCAGAATAAATGTTCTTCGTTCCCACCAATGCCTTGTCTCAAGACAAAGGTCTAAATTAAAATCACTTTAATTTCTCAAAAACAAAGAGCAAAGAAGGAATTTGAAAAATTACAAATGCTGAGCAATACTAATTTCAAATGCTTGGTTGCCTCCAAAATGGTGGAATACATTTATTTCAAACTTTCCAAGATATTTCACTTGGGACAATAAAGGAATTAGAGAAATTTTCACACTAAAGGAAATTTTAGGGAAACAATCTATAATGGAGTCTGTAAGGGAGAACTGAACCATCATCTCAGCTGTGAACTACAGTATTGCTGAAATCATTATACTTGAAAAGTCTGCTAATCAAATGGTAAAACTGGCACAGACAGCATGGGGGCAGAGATATTTTGTATAGCAAACCTTGCCATACTGTTTGTTTTCTGCAGAGACTCTAGTCCATTTTGTTTGAGACTCAGCAAAGAATGTAATGGATCTTCTCTCAGCTTTTGCATTTTTTTTGTTGCCAGAAGCAGCTGATATGCCATTGTGCTGCTGACAGTGCTTAAAAGTCTCAAAACTTTGATAGCAAAATTCAAAGGGAACATAAATGCTGTACAAACCTGGTCAGACAATAAAACTAGAAATGAGAGAAATCTAGGATTCTGAACAATTATTTTTCATTGTTACTACTCTGAAGTGGAAAAATAGGGATCATGTATGCTAATTAAGCTGGACAAGGTTTAAATTTTAAGGCTCCTAGGTATATTGTTTGTGGCCTGAGTCAATGTAGAGCATGTGTCTTTAAATCCTGAGCTAAGATAATGCCCTTAATCTTCTAGTTTACTTTGGACTGTTTGGCTCCTGTAGGTGGTGCTCCCAGGATGATTGCAATAAATTACAAGTATGTTTGAAATAGTTGGTAACAACTTACAAATAGAATTTCAAATGCTAACAGAATCTCTACTGTATAGATGGAGTTGCTGAGTTCACCAGGCAGTTTTCTGACATGCACAGCTTGAAGCAGATGACTACTAACTGTGACACATAGCTTCCTCAAAACACTGGCACTTACCTTGAGACAGTGAGCAGGCATATCTTGCTAACCTTAGGTATATGTAACCTTCCAAACTTCCAAGTCTTCTGCACTTGTACAGAAATGGCATTGATATAATCTACTTTTTTAATCAATGTCATTGGCCATTGTATTTTCCTGGCAACAACATTTTCAATAGCATACTGTCTATATTTCATATCCACTGACTTAAAAACACATATATTAAGAGAAAAATGTACTTTTATGCACCATGTAGCAAATAATTCTGAATTTTATTTGTAAAAGCAATATTAACTGAAGTTTTATAATTCCATACTTTTTCATATGAACACATGAGAGGCAGCAAGCTGGAATGAGAAAAGGAAAATTTTCAAAAGTAGTAGGTAATTATCAAACATCAACAAACAATCTCTTCCCTGAGGGTAAGCACATAAACAATAATGTAAAAACTCTAAAATAAAGAGGGAGGCCATGCAAGCTTTAGGGTAAAATATGTAGCAAAGTTACTGGTTGTAGAAAATAATGCCTCCCAGTCAGGTTATCACCTATGTGTCATGAAAACAGCCTGACAAGGAAGATCAAGTGGCCAGGTCATCTCATCTGCTTTCCCATGCAGAAGTTAAAAAGATCTTTCTAATTAGTTCCCAAGGAAACTCCATTTGAGCCTTCTCTGTATGGGCCAGAAAAATGTGTAGATTTCTCTTTTTTTTTTTTTTTTCTTATTACCCTTTTGGGTTACTTATGCACAAAGAATCAATCTCCTGTAATTCAACTCAGTAACTTCCTGTCCCAAACTGCTGTGTAAAGATGCTGTGTACTGTTAGACGGATGTTTTTCACCTGACAGAAGTAAAATGACCCCTAGGCATTTTCCTTTCATATATGGACTTTTCTTTTACAAAGCCTGCATAAGCCAAATTATCTGGACCCTTAAGACTAAAGTAGGGCACCTCCCTGTCAAAACAAAACATAACAGCTAAAAAGATGTATTGGCATTTGCAAAAATGAATATCTTGCAATAGAAACAAAAATAAGGATTTCTGTAGAAGAAAAAGATTAAAATTCACCAAGAACAAAAGATGATCTGCATGTAATGTCAGAGTTGCTGAGTAAAATGATGCCATCAAAACCCAGCTAACATAGAAACATCCACTGCTTGCCTCTCAGTAGGAACATGTAAAATTTTATTTGTTCCAGAAGTCTGTAGTCTAGATCATGTAATGTCCAGATCATGTACTTGAGATGGAGCTGGGCAAGGACTTTGGATTTTAAAAGAGTAGGATGATTATTTAACCATATATGTGTTAAAGCTACAACTGACATTTGGTTCATGAATATTGAGAGAGAACTGAATGCTCTTTCTGTGACATTACATGAATGTTTGGGTTTTTTTGTTGTTTCCTGTTTTAAGTGCTGCCCTGGTGCCCTTGGACATTAGTATATAGGCAGTAATGTATGATAGCAGTTTCTCACAAAGATGCTCTACACATGTGTGTGGTTTGGGTTGGTTGGTTGGTGGGGGTTTTTTTGTGACACAGGAGATATGAAAAGCATTGCTCTCAGTCAGCCATATTTTAATGCCCTATTTTCTAGTTTCTCTTTTAAACAGTCTCCTCAGGGCATCAAATATTGTGGTGTCAGTTATTGCCCCACAATCAAATGACATTTTGAAATTAAAAATGAATATTAATAAAAGAAAATCCCAAAATGGTACTCTGTAAATTTTCTTGACTGGGAAAGCAAGAGCCATGGAAAGTCATTGCCCTTTATTTAAATTATACCAGAAAAACCCTATGGCATTTCCATTTTAAATGCAATTGCTTATATAAGCAAAGGGTTGGAAGCCTGGCTATCACTTAATATTCCTCTGGGTAGATCTATAATGCATTTTTCTAAGCAGGACAAATAATAAGAGCACAGATACACGTGCTAGTCTGCTTTTATCTCCCAAGCTAGCAGGACTACCTAAAACAGCCACCCCCAACTTCCTCACAAAGAAGATAAAGCAACTTTATAGTACTGAAGAACTATCTTTGAGATTATGACCACAAGAAGCAACAAGTGACCAGTCCAACATTAAAACATTACTTAATGTTTCACGTCGTATACCTTCATAAGGATGAGAAGAGAGCAGTGGATAACTCCAGCAGGCAATACACTTTCCCGGCCTCAGGCCCTCCTGTAATCCCTTCCAGTGCTTAGAGGCCTGTTGTTTGAGCTTGCTAGAGAGAGGGGAGGTGAAGGGAAGGCTGGAAAGGGGCAGCTCTGCTTATCAGGATGAAAATGGGAGTAAGATACAGACCCAGATATGATACTGGAACAGCAACCTGTAACAAGCGCCAATGATGCCTTTCAGACAGGGCACCGTGGAAGGTGAAAAGCAGCAGATATGCAGCATGCCTGTACCTGTATGTAGTTTAGAAAGGGTTATCTAGCATAAGTCTGCCAAATACTTCTAGTGCAGATATGGTTTATGCTATCAAAAAAACTATTTTTGTGCCGTTGCTTATATCAGCTCACCAAATTAAATTTAAAATACATTAGCAAAATGGCAAATGTTTTTCTGCTATTAATCTCACCAGCAAAATACATGTTTTCCTAGTCTAGGTCTGCCAGAAAAGTTGAAGGGTAGATCAGAACTAGTATAAGTGTCACAGTAGTTTGGCTCAGCTGTTTTACACCCCATGTCATGCATAGATCAAAGTGCTTTAAGGATAATATTATTATAATATTATAATATTCAGCACCATCAGCTGAACGCCAAAGTCCTGGCATCACAAGAGCTCAAGTGTCGCAAAGCTGCCAAGGTAAAAACTGACATTCAAGTCAGGCCTCAAAACTGTCAGCTTTGGACAACCGCTTTGCATTCAGCTCCCCAAAGCCCGTGCTATGCAGCAGATTGCAACGCGCATGCCAGCACATGGATGTGCAGCCTGCGAGGAGTAGCGAATCTGGACAGGGAAAGCACACCGTTTGTGTTGCGCTGTGCAACGGCCGAGCCACGCACATCTAGAGCAGCAGCCAAAGAAGCAGCGAGGCAACAGCTTTCCAGCTGAACACCTATCTAAGGTAATCACTACAACACTGAGCTGGCCTAATGGTTATCAGAGCAAGTGATGAGCATGACACAGACGTAGTGAGAGCATAGGAAGTGGCCAGGGAATAAGGAACAGAGCTAATAAAGTGTCAGATGTTAACACATCAGTGTGCACATTTGCATATAGTCCAGACACCCTTTCTGCTTCATCTCCAAATGCAAAGAAAATGCACTTAAAGCAATGTCTCCCAAACTCCCTTAGGTCAACATCATGTACTGCATACACAGCGACGTTTCTGAGGGCAGTTGCTGAAACCAGTGTGATAGTTCATTGATCCACATGCAGATAATTCAACCAAATCCATCAGCATTTAGACACTTGTCTGCTTTTCTGCTTAGTGAGTACCATAGATGACTCAAAGGTCATTTATCATCTTCCACGTAGCTGATTATTCCTGCTCTATGATTTTCCTGAAGATGTTTTGGTTAGTCACTTTGACTGCATATTACCAGTCAACATAGATACTGATTTTACTGTGGGCTTGACAATAAATACAAACTCTTTTCAATAGCTCCTGTCACACATGTGCATCAAGTGAAATAACATCTTGATATATCCCACAAGTGACATTTACATATTCATTTCATCAAAGTGCGGTGAATGCATACCACTTACTTCCCTGAAAATGATAGGGATCCCACCAAGGATGTTTGACGTGTTGCTTATCAGCATCCCAAATTGTAGCTTACTTAACTATGTCTTTACTTTCCTGAAATGTTACATGTTGTACTTCTCTGACACGAATTGTCACAAGTTGTAGGCTATGGAGACATTTCAAAGACATATTTACTATATTAACTCCTACATTCAACTCTACTGTAAAAATTGGGCTGCAGCACACAGTCATACCGCTAAAATATCCAACCCATGCATAAACCTGCAGACATATTTATGTTCTTGTCTAAAATCTTTAGAGCTTATTGACTAAGTTTCAGACTTGACAGAGGGATACTGATCTTAGAGATAATCAGCTCATCGATCCAGCTGGAATAACAGCACACACACAAATGAATTCGGTTTCAAATTCACCTTGAGGCCATATAATTGCTAGGTCTGATGGGGTGGAAACACTCAGTTGAAAATGAGTAAAGAAACCAGGACTGCCTCTTTTGGCATGCTCCACAGTTAGAACATTTCAGGCATGATGTGAACTGTGTCTCAGTTAAGAAGTTAATCAAGAGACAGAAATCTGTAGGAAATCTGGCTTCATTAGTTAAGTAGCTGCTTACAGAAATGCTTATTTACACTGAACACATATTGCAGGCACCAGAAGTATTTGCAGCAACTCATCCGTTTCTAAAACCTGCAGATCTGCTGTGACTGCACCACCCTTCCCTTCCTCCATCATGGGCCCATAAATGCATCTGCACTGTTGTACATTTAGCTCCAAGTGATCCATGTAGAATATATCCACACAACAAGCAAGAGAGCAAACACAAAAGGGAAAGGCTAGAAGGGATTATAATCTCTTGTATCTACTATAAAGGGAATATATTATGTTCTGGATGCAAGTCCTATGAATAGCAAAATTCAAATGAAATCGGTTTCATTATTTATGTTTGTAAATCTCCTAGCCATGGGGAATGAAGGAAAGATCTAAGTAAACAGTGACCATCTGACTATACAGCTCATTCAGCTATTCTTCTTTCTTGAATCAGATGAGACTGCTATGGCTGGATTTTACATTTGAAGTGGTAGGGAAATTTAGAGCCCAATGAGGAATTTCAGTCCAGCAGTCTACTGGTGTGCTCTGTCTGCTGCTCCTTAAATTTAAGCCATATACTAAGTTTTAGAAATAGCTAGCATATTAAATACTGCAAGTTTTAAATGCAGAAAGGAGGCAGTGTAAACATATAATATGCTTACAGTCATTAAAATTCTTTTCCATTTATGCTGAAAGGTCAGTCTAAAATACTCATTTTCACGAAGACTACCGTTGTGCGGTGGCAAAGACAGAAGCCACAGCTGAGATCAGTGACCTATTGTGCTAGTCACTGTATCAGCACACAAAAGAGTCAATCCCTTCCCTTGAGAGTTACCATCTAATTAGAGAGAAGGTAGGAGAAAGGGATTTAATGTATATTTATTTTTACTCATATATATAAACAGATGTTGCGGGTTTCTCAAGGGGAATGCATCTATGCTAACCATTAAAAGCTTTGACTTACTGAGGACTAAGTCCCATTTTGACTATTGCTTAAGTACTGGTGTGAACATTTACAAGGTTCAGGTTAGCTTAAGAGCTAAGTATGCCATCATTCCTTCCTTTTTCGTAAATGCAGTAAATCCCAGTACTGTCTATATTTACCTATTTTGATCACTGATCCCAAAAGACTTTTCCTAACATCCCACATTTTTAAGAATATAGCAAGTCCCATGTGTGTCTGTCTTGTGCCTTTCAGAAATCTGAAACAAAATGAAGCTAGAATAATTTGTATTTTAACCAACCAGATATTAAGAAGATCAGGAATTTCTTGGCTTCTAACAAAACACCATTACCAAAACAAGCATTAACTATCTACATTAATTGAACCAATAAATCCTTCTTTGGCCTCCCTGTAAGGTGAGGAAAAAAGCAGAAAAGACCAAGTGACAGGTCCACAAAGCTACTGAGCATTGAACTTCCACTGAAATGTGTGAGAAGCTCCATACCTGTATGGGAGCTGGAGTCCAGAAACGTTTGCAGACTTTGTCTCCAAAGTCATTGAATCATAGAATCATAAAGGTTCGAAAAGACTTCTGAGATCATCTAATCGATCTGTCAACCCAAAACACCATGCCTACTAAACCATGTCCTGGAGTGCCACATCCATATATTTTTTGAACACCTCCAGGGATGGTGACTCCACCACCTCCCTGGGCAGCCTATTAAGTCATATAGCAAGGCAAAGGTAGCTAACTCTGGCACTCCCAAGAAGGTTCTCAGATATAGTGCACCCTATCTCTAAGCCCAATCTTTGCCTCTAGCAGTACCAATAATATTTGTAGCCCACAGCCCATGTTGTTCGCCCCCACAGAGCTCATTAAGGCAAAGTCTGAGTTCTGCTACATGGTCCTCAGAACTACCCATAGACTAATTCATTAATATTGTTGTTAGTTCAGTACCTTTTAGGCAGCAATGTCAGTGTTTCAGGTATTCACAGATGCAAATTTTCTATATTTTATATTTAGCATGTTTTTATTAAGAGTGTACTAGGCTACTCATCAGTACATACCTTTGTAGTGCTAAAGGGACACATTTCACTGGAATCATGAGTGTCTTTTCTGTTCATGTGAGGACAGAGTGATTTTAAATCAATAGCTATGTGCAGCAACAACAGTGAACTCTTAAGTCACCCCATTTTAAATCACTGGAGCTTGTAGGTCAGTGACATGATTTGAATACAGAAACCAGAGATAATTCAAGATCACATATAATGGTATTCCTGAACTTGTCAGTTCATTTCATGTCATATCTATAACTTCAACAAGGATGAGGATTTTTGTTACAATTACTGTCCTGATACCTTTTATGATTAACATTTTATGCTTTTTGCACTACTTTATAGCTGCAGTATCAGAGATTTTCCAAGTGGACTTAAATCAGTTTCTTTCCAGTGTCCCACAGGTTGTGGCTTGCATTGCTAACCACTCTTTCAGAGCTGGGAAGGAGGGAGCTTTTCTTGGCACTCCCTCACAGAGGAACTCATCCTTCAGCAGCTTTACTTGTGCATCAACTAATCATATTATACTACTCGTATCAACTAATCATGTAATGTATCTCTGGTCGCATCAAGGGTTAAGTAAGCTGCAGCACAGTCTTCAATTTGCAGGTTGTGTCTGGCTGCAGTCCTAGAGTCAAGCCCCCAGAAGAGGCACCTATGTTGCCCTCACACAGAAGAGGTGGTTTCCTTAGTAACTGTGGCCACTGAAAGCAAATATATCTGACAGGTAAGTTTATGCTGGGCTTCTGAGAAAGACAACCACCTCCTGCAGCTGAAATATTCTCCCTCTGTGGTCAAGGGGGTGCTGGATAGGGATATGCTTATAAATCTCTCTCTGTCTCTCTGTTTCTCTTTCTCTCGATACGGATATGGATATTTAGACATCAAACTGATAATTTACTTGCAATATATGTATCTCCTGCACGCTGCAGTTATAAACATGGGTCCGTGGGAAGAAAGAGAAACAAAGGTTTCTTAGGAACAATTACTGCAGTGCACAGGGATTGCAGGAGCCTCATTTATGCTCAGCTAGTCATTCCTTTTCTGGAGCCACTTGACAATTAAATGGAAGCCACTTGAATTAAGACATTTTCAGCACTGCTTCCTCTTAAGCAAATGCAATCAATCTCTCCACAGCTCTTTGGTTAAAAGAATTCAGTGTTTGATGCAAACTGCCTTTGTCTTTGCATTTTGTGCATAAATTTCTGGTTAATAAAAAAGGTTAAGTGCCTTTTCACTAGAATTTAATTAAATCACTCTGCCTCACTCTTACAGTGTATCAATATTAAATTATGGTCTGTGTCCACTATTTTGTCTCTGGGTGTTTATATTGAACAGTAGTCTGTGGATAAGAGTTCTGTAGCCAAGGACAAGCTTTAGGAGTAAATGGGACCATTTACCCTCCTGGTGAACAGGTCACTGTCTGACTTTAGCCCTGTGCTTCTGAAGACTAGGAAAGAGGTTCTTCCCAGTTTGTTGAGAAAGATATTCTTGACTATCTCTGAGACATCAGACTGAGCTCTGTTAGATACAGTACAGATATATTATACAGTACAGAGAATTTTTCCACAGCTTCTTTTGATAAAAAGATGAAAAAGTGAATCTGATGTAACTCCAAGTGCCGGCTTTGGCAAAGCGAGACTACTTTCCCGTAATACATTTATGTTTCTTTGAAAAGCATTTCAAAGTGTCTATAGTCAGTTATATAGGCAATGAAATACTGTGCTTAATCCATTTAAAAATTTGGGTGATGCCAAAGCCAAATTATGATGTTGATATACCAGCGCAGGAAAATTAAGCCATAAAAGGGAATGACTAGAAATATATACGTCCCATACATATGAGGTACTGCAGGGCTGAAAGAGATGGGTCAGAATAGTATGTGGGACTAGACTCAAACTGTTGAAAGCTACCTGGAAAAATAAAATATCAAATAGAATATAAAAAGTGATGGCAATGGAAACAGCATTGTCATAATGATATTGTAAACTAAAGTAATAAGTAGTAACACCATGGGTCCATTTTTCTGGAATAGTAGATGATGTCTGGTCTAGAATCTGTGGTAATATGGAGATAAGGGTAGAGCTGACAATGTAAATAGTATCATGAACTACATGAGGTTAAGAAACTGGTTTTGCAAAACTAGAAAAGACAAGTAGCATCAGTGTGATAACAGTAATAAACAATAAACAATGAAGCTATTTTAAGTTTAAAAAAAAAAATAAATTAAGGAAACAGTATATTTTAAAAGAACCAGGCACAGAAAAATAATTATGGATCCAGTGATCATGATCTGGACTTCCTTGGCCTTAAATGGAATAATGAAATATTTAATCAAACCTATTTTTAGGTTTAGTTTATTGGGAAAAAGCACACTGAGAAATTAAGGAGGCTGAAGAGTTCAAGGATTTAAACTTCAGACTTCACATTCTTGAAATAGAAAGTACAAATATTTTTCTGGAAGCTGCCTACAAAAAATGAAAAACTATTCGAAGAGGAGCTCAATAGAGGATGAATAACTAGCTTGCAAAAAGTAAGCAAAAGTACAGAGAAATGGCAAATAATACTACTTATACCCTGGAGGTCAAAAAGTATAGGAGAAAAGTATGAAGCAGTAGAAGTTAGCCTGAACTAAATCATGCTAAGAATACTAAAAACAGTTAGCAAAATGGCCATAATGAACATGAATTAAGAAGGTGGAAGATAGGCCATTATGCAGTGAGAGTGACGTTAAAGACAATATATGAATGACTGTAAGTGAACATTTTACCTCAGCTTTTAAACAAGAGCAATTTTGAACCTGGGGTACAAATAAAATGGTTTGCGGGAACATATGCCTCAACATGAGAGTTATCAAAGCTGATGCAGAAATAAAGCTGGGAATTTTTGTGTGCTAAAATTGAGACAGATGGATAAGAAAATCTTTTTTTGGAAATTCTTGGAAGAACAGGTACATATTCCTGCAAATTGGGAAACCAGAAGTTTTAACGACCCATTAAATGAGGAAGGGAAAGCAGCACAATAAGATTCAGGTTAAGCAAAGCTTCCTACATTTTGGTAAAGCTCCCCAAAAGTATCAAGCATAATAAACTTGCAACTACAAGACAACTAAAGTAGCTTCCTTAGTATGTAAGATTTAAAGCAAGTTTTGAAGAAACACATTTTATGGCATGGAGAATATGAAGAAGCATGCTAGTGCATGCAAGTGTGTCTGATAAAATAACCAATCTTTAGATCAAAAAAAGGAGGTTAAGATTTAATTTGAACTTCATTAACGGTTTTAACACTTCAGTGTAGGGGGAAGAATCAGCTCTTAAGCATGGATTATGGGACAGATAATATTTATATGGTAGGTGAATGGGGAAACTACAGCAGCTGCTTCTGAAAGAAAATTACTGAGTTTACCAACCAAGACATTCAGCTTTACCAGGAAGAAGGTGCTGCAAGGTAAATGCAGGTAGCAAGAGTGGTGAGAATGTCTCACCGGATGGTTTCAGCACACTGTTCAGTCCTATTCATAGAGATCTTCACGTTTTTACAGTGCCACAACTCAAGCTTCATTGGTAATTCTACTCTTCACCTAGATTTTTAAAGTAAGATTCTGTACTGGTATTAGTAGATGACAAAATGAAAGGAGCTTACCTTATCAAGAGTAGCATAGGAAATAGGATGCACTTAATTATACCAAATGCCACGTCATGCAGTGGTTGTGGGAACTTGTCAGCTGGAGGTCATCAGCTAGTAAGATCTGAATTCAAGGATGACTGTAGCATGGCCAATAGAAAGTAAAGTGGGATCTCAGCACCTTAGCACAAATTAGATGAGGTATTTCCCAGTAGACTTAGAAGAATATTTACATAAGTATACTCGACATTACTAACACCCAGCTGTGCTGTGTCCTCTTCTATTGCCCATGTATCTGAAGATGTATTCAGATTATTCAGGAAAAGGGTATGTTTACGAGTGGATAAACCATTGTATATGCCAGGCTTAAAGGCTGAGAGGGCTTTGATTGGTCTCTATAGATGATTCAAGTGATTAAGCACAAGGAAGGGAGAAGTTAAAAGACTATGTTGACACAAAAAGAAATGATTGCAAACTGACTGGGAATTAAATGATTTCTAGATAACAGAACAACAAAGCTGTACAACAGTTTCCCCATAGGATTGGAGTGGGGTGGAGGGGAAAGAAAGATGACAAATACCTTTTCAAGGTAGTGTTTGATCAGATTGTGGGAAGATATAACGGCATGTAACTGAAACCTGAGACAGGGGCTCTGCTCCTGACTCTTTACACTTCTGTGTTGCTAAACAGTAAATGCCTCTGATAAAAAAAATAGACATAGTACATAAGACAGAACTATATGAAACTGCTACATAAAAACAGTGTGCAGGAGGAAAAGGGCTTCCAATATTTGAGGCATCTTTTTATTCCTTGGGGCACACAATACTCTCTGAAAAGAGTTATTTCTGCAAGGTGACTCATTAATTCTCTGATAAAAATCACAGACTTGCTAATGCTAAACTGGTATTCATTTAAGATCACTGGAAATGGAACTTAGATAATTTTCGTCTTCATTACCACAGAAAATGAAGATTTTCAGTTTACCCTTATAGAAGGGAATTTATATTCATTGAATGGAAATTCTGAAAGGAACAATATATCTAACTTGCTCTTTTCTATATAGCAGGCCAGCACATATCACTTTGCACCACACTGAGCCTGATAATATATAACTGACTAAAGCACAAACTTCTCTTCAAAAACATGCCTTGATGAAATTAATTGATAGAATAGTTGTTCCAAGTGGAAATTCATCATGCTGTTACCTATTTGTGCTCATTTTTAATAACTGTTTTCAGTTTCCAGATACAGATTTCTTTTCTGACTTTCTGAGCTGAATCTCCAAGTTTAGTGCAAGCTTTCTAACCTAACTCGAAATGACCCCATCCTCCTGTGACTAAGTTAAGCTGACTGAGCTCTTTGGGACACTACATGTGAAGTTTGTTTCTGCAGTTCTCTCTACGCTCTGTCAGTCATCTGATGCCCCTTGTAAAATGTGAACAATAAAACTGGACTTCATGGCTTGGTATCTCTCCAAGCAACACTGCCTACAGAGGTTAAAGTCTTCTCCTGTCTATTATTTCCCT
Organism: Scopus umbretta; assembly: GCA_013400535.1. Taxonomy (NCBI): domain Eukaryota; kingdom Metazoa; phylum Chordata; class Aves; order Pelecaniformes; family Scopidae; genus Scopus; species Scopus umbretta. Next base: position 17,389 of record VZTL01000374.1, read on the forward strand.
GCATGTACCTCCCAGGATCACACGATTTCACCGTGGGACCTGCTTCCTGCAACCATCCTCGAACAACAGCCTCCCAGGAGACTTTTCTCCACTAATTCAAGTCGCTTGTCTTCCTTTTCCCCACTTTTGTGGAGCCGCATATACCACAGTGAGGTCTTCCACACTGCTCTGCTGAATCACATAAGCGCTGCACACTTATCGCTCAGCTGTTCCAGCTCTCCTTCGGACTTGTACTAGCAATCTGCACTTTGCAAAGTAATAAGAATATTCCATCAGAGTTAAATGTATTTGCCAAGGAATCAGGAACACAATCAGATTTACAGCCTCTTCTGGCATGGACAGGTTAAGAGACAGTGTAATACATGTACATTTGTATAACAAACATCCCTTTTCCGAATTGCATTAGTGTTGTGGATAAATCCTCCTCTACAGCATGTACAAAGGAAATGCCTAACAGTCATCATTTACTGCTTTTGCCTCCCAAAATATCTGGCAGTGGTCCACTTTCAATACTTTCCTGAAAGTAGCTGTCAGCTTTTTCTCCTAATGAAGATTTCAGATTAGAAATATAGATGGTGTGCCTGTTAGGAAAATAGCATTAATCATTACAGTTGCTACCACATGACCCTCATTTCTAATCCATAGTGAACTTCAGTCACCTGCAACTTTCTAAAGATTTTTTTGCTCTACTTTCAAAGCAGACGTAGAGTTTAAATTCAGCCTTAAAACAAAAATTCTCTGCAGTAAGGGCTTTTCTGTATTCTTCTGAAGTTGATAGGGCAACTTTCTGAGATTCAGTTAATTAGAAACTCAGCAAACACAGATTTGACATATACTACTTCATTAGGCAAAAAGTATAGCTGTAGTTACCTACTCTTTTCATTAAAGCATAGGTAGCTAAGTGGGAAAAAAAAGTAAGATGACCTAATGCAATAACCTATGTTATTTCACAGAAAAAAAAAAAAAAAAATCAAATAAAATTCTATTGACAGTGGAATACAGCAAATGCAAGCTATGTTAACTACAGAAATACAAACATGCTACATATCAGGAAAAAAGTTTCTAGCACCTAAATTCCCTAAGTCTATATTTTAACATGGTATGAGTGCTTATTCCTGTAAACAAATACAACATAGCCCTGCTGGAAACCAAATAGTTTCTTATTTCCAACCATCTGAAGTTGCTTACTGGAAATTTCAAAGGGAATTAATTTTCCTCGGACCTGTGTTCTTGTTGATCTTGAAAGTGTCAACTTCATTCCAGTCCAAACAAACCCAGATAATAGATCTGTCACTGGTGCCAATACTATGCTCTTCCTACTGCTCCATAGAAGCAGAGGAGAACATGATGCTACTCTGGAAATTAGAATTTTTTTAATTTGTTTTTGTTTGTGGGTTGGTTTTGGGGTGTTTTTTTTTTGTTGTTTTTTTTTTTAACAGAGGTTAGCAAAGGTTATTCAAGGCTTTTGATTGCCAGAACAATTATCAAGCAAACACAGCTACCTATAGTGCCTGAGAAATGACACTGAAACCACAAACGTGCCGCAAAGACATCAGCCTTATATGAAGTGGTTGGATTGGAGACTAAACATCTGAAAAGCTGATGGATGGAATTGATGAAAGGTGTAAGGAAGAAAGGAGAGAAAGGGAAAAGGAGGAGGCAGTAGCAGCTCTAGTCAGTGAGAGGAAGCAGGAGGACAAAGAGAAAAGGAAGTGAAGGTTGTTGCAAGATGCCAGGGATCTCTGCGGATCCCTAGGTACTAGATCAGATGGCACATTTGTGCTTCAAGGACTCATTCAACAATGTAGTGAGTAAGGGGTAAGGAATTGGGCAGGGAGATGTACAGCAACAGCTCACAGTCCACCACCAGAACAGTAAGAGTAACAAAGGCAGCAGAAGCCAGCAAGACCAGAAAAGATGGAGAAAGCAATATCCCATCTGCTTCTAATAAGGGACATAGAATGTAAGTGCATAATATGGAAAATTCTATATTATATAGAAGATGTGTAACATTGAATGTACATATGCCAACAGGCACTATGAAATACAAGGTTATCAAAAATAATGTCATCCCAGAAATTTGAAGGTGCATATGAATCTATGTATGATAACAGCATTATGATACTCATGCTGAATAACATCTAGAAAAGAAATGTCATAACCCCTTGAAGATCGCCTTAAACTGTTGATTAGAGTGGATAACAACTGAATCTTCTAGAAGGACTTCTGGTCAGACACAAGAGAAACATACCTCACAAGGCAACTATATTATAAAGTCTGTTCTGATGTAGCCAACAAGTTATAACTATTAAAACCACCTATAAGATGCAGTTTTAATCAACAAAATGTACATGTTCTAGAATGACAATTAAAAAATTAAATTTCAAGCTGTTCTTGTGGAATATCAAGTAGTATAAGATCATAATCCTTCATGCAAAACAGTAGCATTTTAAAATTCAGTTTCAGATTTGTTTTCCCTCACCTTTTGGCACTAACAATAGTTAATTGCCTGGATGAAGATACTCCTCCCGTATACAAATGAATTTTTTAAAAATAGAATGAGCAAACTAATTCAAGATGATAAAAAATTCCACAAATGCCAAAAGACAGCAAGCTTTCAATTACTGTGTTCAAGGTTTGAGTCTCTCAAATTGTTAGGGCTAAAGCCAATGATAAATCTACAAAATCTAACACTGTGATAAATTCAGAAAAAACTGGACAAGTTGCAGGATATCACCCACAACTAAGCTACGTTGTTCTTACTGGTTTTAAAAAAAACACTTTATGTGGAAGGAAATAAAAGCATAAGTGAGCAGGAGAAGTCAAATTTACATGTGTGGAAAATTGAGAGAGGAATATTAGAGTAGTTTGAATCCACTAACATTTTATTTACTTTGCCTTGCATTGGAAATCAAAGGTTCTATTAAAACTATCACATAATTTCTTCCAAACTAACAAAAAGACATTTCTCTGTGCAGCCTAGCATGGAAAACATACCACATCAAATTCTGTGACTAAGTTTTAACAAGACTTGAGTTTCTTATGGTCAGTACCATTTGTATTCCTGCGAATGAAAGAATAAGATAATCTTGTGTTTCAGGGAATCATTAGAAGATACATATAAATTGTGCTATACATTGGTTTCTAGTGAACACATGGTAAGGGAGGGGTGGCCACTCTGAAGCACTGTTATGTGGGCACTGTTAGTGGCAACTTCCACTTAGTAGGGTCAGAATATAGACTCATGTAAGAAAGATGATGTTCCTTCTCACCAAATCCAAATGCAGTGGGGTTTGTCAAGGCTTCTACTTTGAGCTGGATGTTGCCTGTGATATTAACACATCTGGCAAGAGAAGATAGGCTGCAAAACAAACCCTTTCCCCCAACATCCAACCTGCTGTATTTCCCTGACTACTTCTTCACTTTTTTTTTTTTTTTTTTTTTTTACTATGCAACGGTGTTTGGGTCNNNNTTTTTTGGTCAACAGCTACAGTGTATGAGCCTTTCCCCGAGATATAAGCATCTAAATCCATTTATAAACAAAGCTACCCCCTTGGAAAAGCTTTGCTGCAGTTCTATCTACACATAGATTTTTGAACATCCAAACAACAAGCCACTTGATCCCCTCAGCATAAAATTATAGAGGCCATTATCTGCACTTAATGAACTGGCCTCAAGATGAAAAGATAAACATGTAAATCATACACTATACGTAAGTACACATTGCCTGTGCCAATGTAAACACAAATGCACACACTAGAACATGACTCCTTGAGGGAAAGCTTGGGACGTAATGCTTGAATGTCCATCCCTACTTCCCATTTGCTTATAGGATTCCCTTGATCAGTTATCCATCCTTGAGCATAATCACCTTTATTTCATTTAGAATTTTGCTAGATATGTTGTCAAAGAATTAATGAGATCAAGAAGCATTTCTTCAAAGACAAAATCATGCCTTGTTTCAGCATAAAACATATACCACATTTGTGGTGTATTCAATCAATACAAATCACTTAAAAGCAGTAAGCAGGAACAAACTAATAATTTTGATCTGAAAAATGACCATAAAATATCATTTGGGCTGTAGCCAATCTGACATAAGGACTCCTCCCTACATTTATGGCTTTTTTAGCATAAAGAGTTTTTGTTGTTGTTCCTAATCAGGGATGACCTTCAAAGGGACAACTGCTGATATATCCAGTCACGATACCTTTACATCAACAACACACAGTATAGCTAATTTAAGATTCATACGGTGTTTGCACAAGCCTTTAATTCGGTCTTTAACACCCCCTTCATACGGTACCGTTACATTTGACTTTGCTTGCTTCAACAATGTCCCACATTTAGAAACTGTATTCTTGTCTGAATAAATAAGTCTGCTAAGAGCATCTATAAAGTACTGGTATCCCCAGGGTCCAAAGCAATTTTTTTTTTTCTCCTCTCCTTCCATTTTTTGCCTAGTGAATCTGAGTTATAAAGCATACAGCAGAGAGGAGAAGGGTTGCCTTAGTAACGAGGCAGACCTGATCAGCTGCATAGGCTCCCTTGAGACAATCTAATTTGTGCAGCAGAAAGAGGCTAGAACAGGTGGCTAAATTAATGTGCCAGACAGCTTAAAATATTACACACACATGTGCACACAAATGCATACACAAAATCTATCTGCGTACTTATATATGAACGCAAGTATCTTCAGCGTTTTGCAAAATAAACAGCATCTGGGTAACTCAGCCCTGTGCAACTCCCAAAGCAGCAGAGATACCGCAACAGCCGAGGAAACAAAGCGAGGTGGGAGGCAGCAAGGCTCCTTCCCCGCAGCCCTGCCAGATCTGCAGCCACTCCAGGGAGGAGGGGAAGGACTCCTCCCAGCAGGCACAGGCTGAAACAGGGGTGTGATGTGTGCTTTCCCACCTTTACTGGGGCTTATGAGCTGCCTCCTCCTGATAGCGTGATCTGTTGTGCTGCTCTTCTGACTCCACCGCGTGCTGGAGCTCATTTGCCCGACCCTTCCTGTACCACTTCACAAGGCTTTCTCCCCATGGCCTTGCTTCTGATTTAAAGTGAACTTCCACCTTTTGCCCACAATTTCTTCATAAATACAACAAATCTGAGCATGTTTTCTATTCTCCTCAGTCTCTGCTGTGAGGATTCAGCCCCAGCACAAGATTTTGGAGCAGTTTGGATGCAGATCACACACTAGCTTCTAGCTCTTACAAACACAATCACAAACCAGTTCATTTTGTAGCATCTCCAGGTTTACTTTAGGCAAACACGGAGAACAACAGGGATTCAAAGCCCACTGTGTTTGACATCTGCAGGGCACATTGTCATATGCACAGAAGAGTCCTGCAACAGACTGATTCAGAAACACTCTATATTGTTATAGCACAGAATCGCTCAATTTCTTTATGATGTAGTGAACTATTTCCATTTAACTAATTAAAAGAGACATCTGACAAAAATTGCTAGCAGAGATGTAGTTAGTGCATTGTTTCTCTGCTATAGCCCCTCAGCCAGAAATGCTGTGGAAACTGCACTCTCACGCCAGGTGTACCTGTATCTCAACATGACATTATAACCTCAACACAGTCATGGTTTCTCTCCTTTTTCCCTGCCTCTTGAGCAGATGAAGCCCATTGCTGGCAGGTAACACAGCATTTTAATCCCAGGCTATACAGCTCCTTTACACAGCAAGGCACTTCTTATCCACCTACATCAGGCTAAAAGCAAAGAACTCTGACTACTAGGATCAAAAGGGCTATAAGGACAACTGAGGCATGAGAACAAATGGTAAGTTTGAGCCCTGTGAAAAAAAAATCACATTGAAAAATACTGACACATGAGCCATAATGATAAAACACAAAAGGCCTGAAAGTTTCTTGGGTTTTGTTTTTCTTTTTCTGAATATGTTTGGTGTCAAGAGGATGTGCCTTACAAGATTATTGATATACCTCCCCCCTCCGCCTCCAGTGATTTGCAACAATTATAAGAATAGCTTGTTAGTATAAAGTAAGCACCTATCTCAGCGAGGTGTGGAATATCACCTAAGATTTGGCTAGAAATCAGAAACCAGAACTGTGTGACAGTCTTGTAATGAAACTGAAACTCCAAGTAAAACTAGGGCCAATTTTTGCTTGTTTTTTCAGGATTTACCAGAGTAAATGTATTGAGTGAATCCTCGTCAAAAGGACACATCCAGAAACATACAGGGAATACATATTGGAGTAAGGAAGCTAAAAAGGGTCTCCTGAGGCTCAGATTAATGCCCTTGTTGCTGCCTGTCACATCTTGCTGATACACATTGTTTATACTTTTCATCCCTTTTCACTATTAACAAGACAAAAACACAGAGAACTTTCCTGCCAGGAGCATTAGTTAGCTTGCTCAGGAACCCAGTGGATTAGCAGGGAGGGGAAGTTCTTCCTAAGTATAGGTTGTAGAAATTTCTCTCACCACTGTTTTTGGAAAGGGTTAATGGGATGCTTTAATTACATTTAGAAGACCAGCTAGTTAAGTATTTTGCTATCTATATTGAAAGCACATCACAGCATAACACCAGCTGTGTAATAAGGTAACCAGTATAAGGTGAAGACAGAAAAGAAGTCTGGTAGATAATGCTTATGTATATTTGCAAATGATGCATCTAGAAAGGAAACTTCAGTATCAGTTAGTTTTAAAATATGTATAGTTAAAAGATATATATCCCCACCCCCTCAAAACTTGTGACCACATCCAGTGGGTCCTCACCACCAAACTCAGTGTGATCAGCCTACACTTACTTCCTGACCATTTAAATGTCATGGCCTGACCTGAAATATTTTGTCTACAGACTTGGTGGGCAAGTTGGGGATTTATTCAGTAGTGCCCTATCCTTCACTAACTTTTAGAGCACCAGCATCTGTGAGTGGCATTATGGAAAGCAGATGCTTTATTTCCAAAGGATTTTCTATCCATCAACCATCTGCACCACACCTTATTCACACAAAGAGCAGAACTGTCACTGTTTAGACTATAAAGATTTCTCTGGCAAGGGGGAATACCCAAGTAAGAGAGCCTCAGGAGAGATTTGTGTCACTTAACCTAGACATTTACATCTGTGCTTGCCACTAGCCCTCCTTTTACTGTAGCCAGTGTCAGAAAAGGAGCACTTATTAGACATAACTAATTTCATCTGAAGGTAGATTTCTGAAGTTCTGATGAAAGATAAATAGCTCCTAGAAACACTCTTTTCTCTTCATTGACTGTAAAGAATATACGTAACTGCTTCAGAAGGATACAGCTACCATGTAAATGCTTCATATTTGTTGAGACCAAATTCCATCTCCCATGTCCCTGTTTGATCTCTTAGGGAAGTGGATCTTAGCAAAGAGATCTTGAGCAGCAAGAGATCTACCCTGCCCAAACAGTTTTTAGCTGATTCACATGAGTTTCAAAGGTGCTTCCCTCCCCTGCCCTACATTGGGCATCTGAGCAGAATTTGGCCAAGCATAACTTTAAATGCACACTATGTAAGAAAGGAGGGAAGGAGGAAACACATCTGAGTAAAAACAAAACACATCAGTCCTGTGATGAACAGCTCTGTGCTTTTATTGTTCTCTGTAACACTATTCAAAGATCAGACCCTAACATGGTCAAGACACGTTCAGTTGACTGAATTTATGCAGTGATAGGGAAAAATAAGAACTAGTCAATCAGAAAATAGAAGTCTGGAGTATTATCTGAACAGTACCTTTCTACCATTGTGAAGAAAATAGCCATCCTGAACGAATACATTATGGTCATCTCTGTCTGTTCTCACAGTGCTGGTTTAGAGCCCCTGGCTGAGAAGGCAGCTGTGCAGAGCAAGTAACTGGTGAGCACGGCAGGAGTCCTCTACTCTAATGCTGCTCAAAGAAATAAATGCTTTCTTTCTGTTGTCATTATCACTGCCAGCTATGTGAGTGTTTTCCTTGGTAGGTGCACAAAGACTGGGCTGGTTTGGCCTCAAAGATGTGAAAGATGACATCTCTTTTTTTCATATCTTTGCAGATAATATTCAGGATGAGACAATAGTTAGGGTTTAGCCACTGAATCTTCTGAAGAGGCTTTATGAAGTCTTGCACTAGCAAGGGTGGACAATGGAATCAAAAAGCATCATTTGGTGCATTCCTGCTGGTACTAGTCACTATATTAAGGTTGCAAAATATTTTCCATGTTAGATCTATGTTTCCAAATGGACAGCTTCTGGCAATATGACCGTTATGAAAATGCAATTTTCAGTACACTAATTAGTCTCTGGCTTGTGTAAAATATTTTGTGTATTTAAAACACTGGCATAAAGATTCTTCAAGAACATACGACTAATTAGCAGATAAGTATGAAACAGAACTGCATTTTTTAAATGAGGTTCTTACCTAATTCTGTGATTAAATCAATCACTGTGAGAAGCACTCAAACGACATTTAGAAATCAGAATGATATGATCAAATTAAATTTGCACTGCACATGATTTCAAGGTAGGTAGAAACAAGTGTGGTATCAGAGTACTAGTGCTGATATGTAAATAATTTTTCCTGAGAATATACTTTTTATTAAGCTTGGAAGATAACCTAAGTGGGCAGAGGTAATTAATCTGCTCTCTTAAAATAACAACAGACTCAAACCAGTATTTTTACCTTTAACCATGTAAACTGGCCAAAATCTGCAAAAGATGTGAAGAAAGAGTAAGGTCCAAATAATGCTATCCCATACTGGGGTAGGTAAGAAGAAAAAGGAGATAACAAATGGGTACAAAAACCAAAAGAGCAAGGAATGAGAAGGATTGTAAATACTTACAGTACAAACTATCATTGCAATATTAAATCCCACTTTATTAATCTAAAGTTCACTCAACCTAAAACACACTCTAACTTAAGAGACCATCACTGTTTAATCACCCACACCAAACCAACCTGCACTTTTAATTTCTCCCCTGGCACATCCAAATAAGATCACTCTTGAGTCAAGAGTCAGAAGTCTGCTGCAGCTAATGTCCTTTTATTTCCTTTTTTCTCCAAAAACTAATTTGTCAGTCAGTCATCACCAAAGTTTGGTCTGTGAGCCCCTACTCTGTACCTTAATTTCAACTATGTCAGATCTTACTGTGCATCCCTGTACTGAGTACTCAGATAAACTACTGACTCAAAACTGTCAGTACTAACTCTAATGGCAGCCCAGTAATCTTAATGGAAAACTGCATAACTATGGAGGAACAGACCCCAAAAGGAATAGGAATGCCAGCCACAGGGCAGAATGTGTAATTCAGCAATATTGTCCCCCTTTGTTCTCAAAAGCTAAAGGTAGATACCTTCTCATTTCCTTTATTCACATTGATACAGTACGAGGTAGGAACAAAAAGCAATTCCACTTCATTTTACTTTTACACCTACTTTATTGTTCACAAACCAGACTCCCCCTGTCTGTAAGCAAGCTGTTCTTGGTTTGGTCTCCATCTGCAGAGCCTAACTTGGCTCCATGAAACACGCCTTCCAACATTCCTTCCTTTTCTTCTCTCTGCCTAACACGGAAGGGCTGGGAGGACCAGGATCCTCCTAATCAGTACAGTACCATAAGCTTCTGCACTCTGAAAACATTGTCACTTCTTTCTGGCAAATGAGCACTGAGTCTAATCCCAAAATGCTGAAATCAGATTTCTGTTTCCTTCCGGCTTAAGGCTCCTCTTCCAAATGGTAGAAAATTCCAGCAGTTCCACTAACATTATATCCCAGCTACAACCATCGTTTCTCTTTTTTTTGCCTTCATCCACACCTTAGCCAAACACTGTTTCTACACTGATGTTTACTAAATAGAAACTAACTGGAGACACTTGCTATTTTTGCTTGCTATGTTGGACAGATTGACTTTATGCCTTTTGAAAGGTGCTAGAAGTTTCTGTGCAAGAAGACATTATAATCCTATTTGCCATCAAACACTTTTACAATAGTCCTGCTAAATACAAAATAATAACCCCAAATATCAGAGTATGGATATCACCAAAGGATGGCAGAATGAGTAGAGCAGGCAATATACAAAGCAGAAGGCTTCTTCCTGGGAACTTAAAATCTGTCTTCACACAATACATACAACTGGCAGAAAAAGGAAGAGCAGGTAGAGGGAAAGAGAGAAAGACTTCTGGCCAAAGCTGTAATGACAGAGACAAGTATGCATGCATTAGTAATCAGCAACTCTATAGCAGAACAAGTGGTGTAATTCAATGTGTTGTGAACAAAAAGCTCAAAATCTTAAAGACATTGTACTGGTGAAAGCATTTGTTTCCATATAATTGTGATTTAAAACATTTTACATCTTTTGTGCCCTGAAAATTTCTCTTAAAATAATTAGATAGGACAGCACTGGACGAGATAATTATGCCAGTCACTGGCTGCAAGAGTTGATTGATGCTATGAGCCTGACAAACAACAAATGTGTCACAAGTCATAATTCTGAAAGTTAGTGGGTATATTTTTGTCTAACCTTAATGTTCTCAACCAAGGCATGGTCACTGCTTAACATCACAGAGCTCTTCTGCTTAAATTTACCTGTTGTTCAACCTTATTACAGCTTTGGAGGATACCCAGTTTTTAAAAACGTACTCATAGTTAGGCACACTAAGAATTACCAGACCTTACAGAACCCAAACCATCTAACTTTATGCAAACAAAGTGCAAGTAGGAGGGAGTCCTGGAGTTTGAACTTCGTACCGGTCTTGGGTTTCAGCACACAGAGGAGTGTCCTCCTCAAAATGCTTCATGCATAATACCCAAAAATACACATTTGATTTTCTTTTAATGAAAAAATAACTTTGTTTCTGGTGTTTTACTGACAGTGTGAGAATGCTTTAATAACACAAAAAAAAAAAAAACCCAAACCACATGTAAATACAATCCATTGGAATATCTCTCATATGAAGAAAGGCTGAGAGAGCTGGGACTACTCAGCCTGAAGAAAAGAAGGGTCAGCAGGGATCTTATTAACGTATGTAAATACCCAAAGGGAGGGTGCAAAGAGGAGGAAGCCAGGCTCTTTCCAGTGGTGCCCAGTGACAGACCCAGGGTTAATGGGCACAAACTGAAATACAGGAGGTTCTGCCTGAACATCAGGAAACACTTTTTTACTGTGAGGGTGACCAAGCACCAGCACAGGTTGCCCGGAGAGCTTGTGGAGTCTCCATCCTTGGAGATATTCTACAGCTGTCTGGACATGGTCCTGGGCAACCAGTCTAGGTGGCCCTGCCTGAGCATGAGGGTTGTACCAGATGACCTCCAGAGATCACTTCCAACCTCAGCTATTCTGTGATTCTGTCCTTTTATGAGCATAACAGAAACAATAGAAAAGAAAAACTGACTTTTTCAGAAAAGTACAAGGAAAGTAAACAAGATTCTACTTTATTATTGTGGTTATTTTTCATAAAAGAGTAGTGCTAGATCTTCTGCATTTCTTTAAAGGCATTTACTAAGGTATATTACAAGAAAGACAGATGTATTCTGATGCTAAAAGATACAGGAAAGTTTGTGACAAGCATAGGAGCTGCAGGAATTTTCTATTTTCCAGGCCACATAGCAGTGAGATTTACTGGAGGCAGGTGATTAAAAAAAA
>VZTL01000377.1:968-19336 GCA_013400535.1 Scopus umbretta
AGCGAGCGTTAGGCCCCCCTCCCGAGAAGCAGGGCTGGTGGGGAGCGCAGCTCAGCAGCCCCGTGCCTCTGTGGGCCCAGGGCAGCCGGGGCACCACACCAGCCCACACCAGCTGTCCCTCCCAGGAGGCCAGGACCAGTCACGTGGCTTGGGCACAGGATAATCATCAACAGAGCCGCCCATGGCTCCATTCGCTGCTCCAGGGCAGGTAGGATTGCTACCAGAGGATATACGCCTCTGCCCGCGGTGATGGGAATCTTCGCCAAACTTCCTGCAAGGTGGTTGCAGCTCTGTGATAGCAGGATGCACACCAACCCCCTCTTCCCACAGCACACTTCCCCTGGAGCTGCCCGGCAAGTGCAAATCTGCACGTTTTATGGGCCTGCACTGAAAGCCCATAAGGCTTTGGATTAGACTTGCTCAGTACTTTAATGAGTATTAAATTAGCTTCAGTGGCAGCAGAAACCCCCAAAAGCATCCTATGCAAATTACACTCACTTTGAGAAAAAACACATACGGTGATGTTCTCATTTGTAGAAGCTAGCACAATCATGGAGGAGTAGCTCATCAGTAACTCTTCCTTTGGAAAAAGTCTCCAATGGGCAAGTAGGATTTAATTTCTACCTTTTTTTTGGGGGGGGAGGGGGTTTGAATCAATGGTTAATAGACTTTAGCTTTGCCAAAGATAATCGCCAAGTATAGCTTTTGTCAAGTCCAGCTTTTCTTGTTTTCTCCTGCCAAAGTCCCTCTAAATAGGCAGGGCAAAGACAGTGCCATGGTTCCAGAGCAGGAGAGAAGAAATGAGTGTATGCTGAAGAATCAGATGAACACCTGTATTTTTGCCAAAAAACTTGAAAATTTGATAAGTACTTTAAACATCTTTTTTTGTAAAATAAATCTGTGTTTATCACCATTTGCCAATTCAAATCAAATCCTTACAAGTCTAACAGAAAAGAGATTGCAAAAGGCATGATCTTTTCTTGCTCTGTACTGTTTCAGTTGCAGTTGCTTTTGCTCCTTACAGAATCAGCCGAAGTTGGCAGTAACAGTAATTCCACGTTGCGCACGGGGTACAAGTTCAGCACCATGTTTCCCCATGACCTCTATGCAAACTAGAAGGACACAAGCGTACGCATTGCCACTACAGAATTTCATCGCCACTTACTGCTTCTTAGGAACAACCACCAAGAGTACCGTGAAGATGGTACTCACTAGAGCTGGTTGATTTTTATTTTTTTTTAATTAAGAAAGACTTACCAAAAAAAAAAAAAAAGCCCTCTATCAAAGCTTTGACATTTTGCTATTTTGGTCAAAATTGGAAGGCAAAGAATATGGGCACAGCCTGGTCTACGGTTTCCATTTTACTGGCCCTCTATTTTCACAAAAGCAAACTAGAAAAAGGAAAAGAAGAGAAAGGTAAGAGGAAGAGAGAGTGAGGAAAGAAAGAAAACCAAAAGAAAACATAATGTTGTTAATTTTTCTTTAAACAACAGAAATATCAAGAGGAAAAAAGTGTCTTTTTCCAGAACTCTGGATATTTTGTTTTACATTTTCCAGCCAGCTCTAATGTTATCTGAACAGGAGCTTAGTAGAGACGTAGAACATCAGCCAGTAGATGAATTTACTCTTCACAGAGAATATGGCAAAAACCCCACTTTTATTAAATTCATTAGGTATCTGTTGCCATTGAGCGAGTACCCACGTGGGAAGAAAGCCTATGCAGTTCAGCTAGGGAGAGGGAAAAGAAGAACACGAAAGGCTTTCTAGGGAGCACCGTGCTAAGCGGCAGCCGTAAAACTTCTGCCAGCAAGACACCTACTGCTTTCGGTGATTGAAGGCTGCAGGCAGATGTCCTCTTCTGAACCTAACCTGAGATGGTATCAACCTGGGGCGCTTGGAATCCCCCACCGGCTGGATGTGATTGCCTCTGCAACCATGCTGGTGGGAAGGGGTTGCACGAGTGCCCCCGACCCCGCTCCAGGCACAGTAAGCCCCATTAGCGCATATCGAACTTCACTGAGGCGGGCCTATGGGAGCAATCGCCTCTCCCGAAGCAGCAGTGAGACGGGGAACGGTGCCATTCTCAACCAGCACGGCGGGCTCCCAAATGCCGAGTTATGACCTTCCTCTGGCTACCAGCTGCTGGTAAGAGCGAACGCAGAGAGCTCTTTCAGGACATCAGTCCCAGTTAACAAGCTCGAGCTGAGCACTTCACTCCTATGCCGTGCTTTCGCACAGCCCAAGCACAGTTTTGCTTACTTTCTCTGCAATAATTAGAATTCAGCTGTGAATTCCCTTCCCTCGCACCGATTAATTTTCAGTGCAGTACCAATTAGTAAAGGCTAAACTGTAGGGCTTATACAAGGGAAACTGTTGCACAGCTTAGCACCAAAAGAAAGTCCTCAATTTCTTCTATTTCAAACAGAAAGCTTTACTGCCTCTTTGTTGTGAGAGCAACCTAGATCAGAGAAGTGACAACTCATCTTCACAAAGACAACAATGCGAGCGCCCACTATCTGAACACAAGGTTGTAATGTAACATGATGAAACAGCCTTTTTGCTGTAGAAGGATGTAAGCAATTGCTACAATCACGAGACCCGACTTTTTCTGCAGTTGCAGATTTCCTCTGTGCTAATGTGTTAGTCCAACACTTCTGGTGTTCCAATAGCAGGGGGTGTGCGTTAGCAACGTTGGTCTTTTTGTTAACAAAACCCCTCAACCTCCACGTTTACTTAGATCTGCACCTGAGCGCTGGAGAGGGATGTCTGCTTGCCTACAGCCTGGATTCCTTCTTTTCTTCTAAATTTCTGGAATTTGCAGCCTAAGCAGACTGGGAAAGTACACATTTTTCCCAATTAACCCTGCAGAAAGTTCTGTCTCTCCATTAACACAACATCAGCCTCCACAGCCTCCACATTCTGCTTCCCTCATAGAAGTAGAGTATCTACAGTAGGATCACGTTGTGGTCTATTACTAAGTTGCCAGACACTCCACTTTTTCAGTCGCACATAATTTTGCCAACAGCAGGGACAGGAATTGTCTGTGCTACGTGCCCACCTCAGGCTGAAGTTCTGGGAGCTTTACAGTGATTTCAAAGAGTGAGGTTCTTCTGGATATTAAAATTACCAAGACCTTTAAAAATGTTCCTTTCCAAATGACTTCCAACTTCGCAAGGAAGACTGGGAGTCTTTTGTATTTTATGTATGTCTTTGTCATGCTCATTAGCGATCACCCAAATTTAGCCAAGTTAATAACCCCTGAAAAACTGCAATTCAACATAGGCAAGGAAAACTTGTTTCATTTAAGATGGTAATAATCTAAATGTTTTGCTGTGCTCCTTCCATTTGCAGCCCTTCGTCAGACCAGACTGTGCAGTGCCCTGTCCCCACGACGGAGCTCCACAACACGGCTCTGGTACAGACCCCAAACCTCTTGCCCCGTGACGGTGGCTATCAGCAGTTCTGGGAAGACGTGGGAAGAAGGCATTTTGCTTATGCATTCCCCAAAACCTTCCCCCAAATGCTGAGCCCTAAGAGGAAAGCTAGTCATGGCCAGGCAAGAGGGCTGAAGTAAACGAGAAGCCTCAGAAGGGGAATGGGACTGAAACAATGCACTCAGGAAAAGAGAGGACAAGACAGAGCTGCAGCAGAAAGCATCACTTAACTGTGCACCTGAGCATCTTTAGTTGCAAATATTCCCCCAAAACCCAGAAAAAGTAACACAGTACCACCAACTATAATTACATTGTTAGACAATATGGCAGTGGGACTTTGGCAGGCTGCGGCTCCTGTGATCTGCTTGTACTAGCAGCTCGTACTTGCTCATGTCGTGCTGAAAGGCTGTGGCAGAAAGTGGCCCTAAGGCTACTACGATCCCCGTTTTCCTTCCATCCCCTGCAGTCCTGTTTTTTGAGCCCCCCTCTTAGGAGGACGAGGCTCCTGTGTGCCTGCCCCGGCTCTGTGCCGAGGAAGCAGCGTGGCCTCCTCCCTCTCCACGGATGGCGCCAGGCACCGACTGTGCTCCGGGGACAGAAGCGGCAAGGGCAGCTAGCTCAGTGACACCAGGGCACACCGAGCAGGTGTAACGCCTGCGCAGAGGACACCGACACCGTATCAGCGCCTAACACCTTGGTGCCATATGCATATAGATAAGTGCGGTATCGCCGTACTACCTGCATGTTGCCCACCGCGGCTCGGCGCTCTGCAGCTCACAAGCCATGCTGACAAACCACGTGGGGTCCGGCATCATTTCAGGCTAAAACACTCTCCTAAGCAACCTGTGAAAACCACACTAAAATACTACTGCTAAGACTGCGGGGCAAACTAACAGAAAGTTAGGAAATAGCCAAGTTCTCGTTACTGTGTAATCCAAGTTCAGCCCTCAGGGCACACATCTTATGAAACTGTCTTCACTAACATATTCCTGCAGACGTGTTTTATGGGGCAGACCTGAATCATGACTGGATGAGGAAGATTATTATCTGTAGGAACCTGGGAGGGTGTTTGTTTGTTTGTTTGTGTGTGTGTTCATTTTAAGGTTTTTTAAGGTCNCTTCTAAGCAGTTCCACCTCTTCTCAAGTGCAGCGAAGTTGCAGCCATGATGCCCTGTGGGTCTCTTTAGAAGCTTCTGCTTGGCACAGAATTAAAATTATTCCGATATTCAAAAGTAAAAGAGTGCAGGTGAAGAGGATTTGCATGCCCTGAGCTTCTGTTCCCCCGCCCCCCCAAAAGCTGTTAGTGCAATAAGTGGTATTAGTGCTCCCTACACAGCTCAGCTCACTAGCTTTTCTAATAATAGTAGAGGAAGCCTATTTATCTAACCTAACGCTGCTTTTCTGCTCTGATGGCAAGGTGCCTCGAAACTGCATGCTGAAATACAGATCTCTACCTCCTTAACTGTAAGCTGACAACTGAGCACCCAAATTTATAGGACATTCATGACCCTCATCTCCCTACGCCTCAGCTCCCTATTTGTAAAACAGTAGTAATACCAGTCCTTTTCATGGTGAGGGTTTTTTGAAGATAAATTAATTAATGTTTGTTAAGCATTCAGATATTTATAGCAATAAGTGCCACAGAAAAGCTCACGAGGAAATTAACAATTCTGTCTTCACAGCAGGGTTTCAATAGTGTGCAGTAAATAAGGCCTAGGGCTACACATTGAAAAATTAGGAGAAAACAAAATATTGAATAACTGCTCATTAACTCAGCATTGTCCATCCTGTTCACTAACTGAGGCAGGGGTCCTGTGGAAAAACCCGTGTATGATCCTAAAATTATGCTATCATGCAACCATATAAGGGGGCTGAACTTTGATTGCATCAGCTGTCTTAATTCTGACATTTCCTAACTCCTGCATATTTTACTTTCCAGCCTTAATGAGGCTGTCTTGAGCTGCTGCATGTCTTTGCAGTCTCCCCTTACGAGAAAAGACTTGTAAGAATGCAGTGCGCAGGGAGATACAGAGGCTGAATGAACGTCAGTATCACAAAAGAAAACACGGTTAATAACAATAATAAAATCATCAAAAGAGAACTTCAGCAAAATTTTGCTCCAGTCTTTTAAAAGGCGAGAAAATACTAGTGAACCAATTTACTTCTCATGGCAGTAATATGCCACCGGTGGGAATTTCCAGAGGAAATGGGGGCAAAGAGACTATTTACCCACTTAAACGAGATTTGGTCATCAACACACAACAATGCAGCCTTCCATGCAGTTGCTCTCTCCATCTCAACATTTGGATATGAAAGCTGGAAATCCAGTACCTTCAAAAGCACCAAGCGTTAAAAATCAAGTCGGTTTTTAAAAAAACCGCCAGGAGTATTTAGAGCTTAGGAATTCCTTATCTGCAAAATTACGTGGGAAAGGAGAGTGCAATATTAAGGATGTGTTAAGAGTGGAGCAGGAACATTTGCCTTGGCAAGCGTGCCTCTGGGCAGCGGGAGGAGGACTGCACAAAACGGGCCGTCTGGAAGTATGCCTCCACACAGTCTTTCTCAGAGAGGGAAATTTATGAGGACATACAACAGCAAAGACACCTATCTGTCAGAACAGACAGCTATCACTGAGCCTTAATTGTGATCGCAGGAGCATCTAACATGGCAATGGATTTATATGTCACATCATAGCTGAAATAAAATAAAATATTAATAAATCGTATAGCCTGAAAATATGAGGCAATATAATTGCAAAAGTAATGTATATTCACCTATTGGGAAAGTCCTGTATGTTTTTGTCAGATATTTAATCCCACAATTAGTTATTTGTTCAAAAAAGAATAGGGGTGGTTTGGGGTGGGGGGGGGTGGTGTGAAGCCCAAACCCAAGATTTAAGTTAAGAAATATCCATCAAAATGCTAGGCGCTGGGCTGCAGAAAAAAAGATTAGGTATGAACACAACGTATCTTGTTAAATGAAAACAAACTCTAAAAATAAAGTTTGTAGTAACAAGTTTAAAGATATGAAAAGAAAGGCCAGTGAGAAAATGGCATTTTTCATTTCTTAGCCACTGAGCATCTACATTCATTAACTAAGATTTTGTATTTTTAGGCTATTTTTTCCTTCCACTACAAAACAAAGGGAAAATGGTGGGGGAGCCAAAACATACTTGACATGACTATAAAATGTTAATTCTGTCAGAAACACTTGCTTATTCTTTGCACGGTAGCTATCTAGCTTGGATAGATAAACCTGAGGGGAAAGCCTCGAGGATATTTTTAAACAGTGTAGCACCAGAAACGTTTTAACACTTGCCTGTTGAGGAAGTTTTTGCAGTGAAAAGTTTCTCTAGAGAGATTATTTACGGTACTAATTTAAGGCCTTAATTTGTACTTTCTCCTCAAAGAAGAAAAAAAAAAAAATCCCACTGATTTCAGAGCAAGCAAATGATTGCTAATGACGAGACGAGCGTAAAGAAGATCCAACTGATACACTTTTGCCAGGTATTGTGCTTCTTTTATACTACCTTTGTAGAATTACACTAAATAAGTAATTAATAAAATGCCTATGTTCAATTAATTAACATATTCTCTCATATTCCTCATTTAAAAGTAGCTCTTAAAAACAATGAGGTGTTAAATTCAAGATCCCGAGCACCCGATTCAGCAGTCGGGTTCCATTGTGCTGAGCCACGCAATTCCTAGTATACGCTAACAGTCTCGCGCTTGCCGTAGGAGCAGTGAGAGAGTTGTGTTGTCCTCAGCTTTTCAGGGTTTTGTTTTTTTTTTTTTTTGGTCGTATGTATTTTTCGTGGTGTGGCAGATAACCGCATTTTCCTTACTCACCAGCCTTTAACTGGGCATTGAAACCCAAGGGGGCAATCCCAGGCGGCCTGACGCCAGGGGGAATTTTGCATTGCCTTCGGCCAGCCTGCAATTTCATTTTTTCATTTCTCTCGAAGGCTTTTTGCTTCAGACGACATCGCTTTTAGCAGCACCAGGCATCGCTCACAACCACCAGACCACCACGAGAGACAATATGGCGAAAACAATGTTAAAAATTTGCTCGACCGGGCTGCAATCTGAACCGGTGTGACCGTCCGGCTTTTATCTGTCCTCGCAGTGGTTTGCACCATCAGCTCAATTCTTTGCAAAACTGCACCTGGAAGCAAACGTTTGCCGGTGGCAGGAGAGACCGCTAAGCCAGACTTTCACAGCCACAGCCGCTTCCAGCCCACCATTGTCTTGGGCTGGTGGCACACTAGCCGCAGTGGCAGAGAGACGCTGTTAACAGTCCAGCGTGCAAGGGGAAAATTCGACTTGCATCGCATTAAACCGCATGCACGCGCATCCACGCGCGCGTACGCAGCCGGCTCGGCGCTCAGAAAATGGACAGACTGAGTAGCATCTGTGCTGGGGGGGGGAGATGGAACAAATAAGTAATTGCTGTTTTTACTAAGTAAAGCAGAAAATTACAGCATATCAACAGCCAAGAGTGTGTGTTGCCTGGGAAGAACCATTTGTGTTCCAGTTTGGGCTTTTTTACTCATTTGAAGTCTGTGCCTCAAAGCACGTTAAAAACATTTTAATTATTACTGTGAGTTTATGTCCTTGTATAGATTTAAAGTCTATTAATATAAGGGGGGGGGGGAGGGGGAGAAGAAAGCAAAAAGAATACATCCAAGCAAATTTTCCGTATTTTTAACGGTGAAATCTGGAGGAAGATGCAGCTCTGAATTAACACCTTAGAAAACGTATAATTCTTTTCAGAGAGCACATATTGTATTAAAAATCTGTCTTGGTTTATCAGAAAAGTGTGTGGCTGTATGTATGTTTTCTTAGCTACGTTCCACTCTCTTCAGAAAGACATCCACCAGAATAGCACTCTTTAGGGACAATGTTTCAGGGTTGACAAGAACATTAAACCATATTATAATTATCTCTTCAATGAAAACACGGCTTTGTAGTGCAGGCAATGCACGGTTCTCAAGGCGAGTGTTATTAGGCTGTATGTGTTTTCTTGGAAGGAGATTCATGGAAAGAAAAAAGCTTTAAAATTTACCGCAAGGAAAAAAATACAGAGTACATGTCATGCATAGCAAAAGGGATTTTACAAAGAAGGCACTAAGTTGAGTGCCTCACTTATCTTCAAGAATGCTTCTACATAATAAGTGTGGGGATCGGTTTAACACAAGCTACAATATAGATATAACACACGCATACAATTCTCTGTGACCATTCATATAGATAACTGCAAAAAATTGTCTGTAAAGTAAGGTAAATAAAAAGCAATTGCCTCCTATGCCATAAATGGGTTCTGCCTCATTCTTTGAGAGGTCACCGCTGAACAGCACACATTCTTATTGCAGTTCAGATAATAAAATCTGTTATTCTTAACGTGAATACAAAGATTTTCCAACCCCTCTTCCACGCTCAAAATACAGCTTTCTCAAATTAATCCAGCAATTAGATAGTATCAGTTCAGAAACGGCGAGCAAAGTTACAAACTGCACCAAGAAGATTCTAACACATTCACAAATGACTGTATTTATATGCATATGTGTACACATGCTATCCACATATCCACATTTGGATTAAAGAAAAAAAAAAGAATACTGTGGATTTTTAATACTTTTACAAATGCCTGAATCGTTTTAAAACAGGAATTTTCTTCTTGGTTGCAAAAATAAGGTTGCAACTCTGTTTTCTTTAGTATGTTGGCAAATGGATAGATTTAAATTCCTCAAAATGGAATGAACTAGAGAGAAAGAAACAAATTGTGTTAACCAACAGTTTACGCGTACCCTGAACACGGCAAACGCTGACAATATTATGAAAATCATGTACACAACATGCTAATGGAGAATCGTAAAGCTGTGGCATTTCAGCTGTGCGCATGCAAGTCCAGGCACACACAGGCACAAGAGCACAAAACGCAACAGCCCCACTAAACAGCTACCAAAAATTTACCCAATTGGCCTAATACTAGACACAACAGCTTGAGCATTCTCAGGAAAAAAAAAAAAAAAAAGTCAGAAATTCACCAAATCTTGATTTTAAAAGCATGCTAGGTATCCAGAGAGAGAGCATTCTGAACAGTCAATTACTTTCACATTTTGTCCCAGGACTTTAAAAGTTAAAGGCATAGTTCTGCCAATTGTGAGATGCCCCATCCAGCACAGACCACCCACAACTACTGATTTTCCATCTGGTGAACAAAACAGACATCTCCCTAATTATTTTTAAAAAGGTTTTTTTTCCTAACATACTTCCTTTATTTGTCTGTGACCTGGAACTTAATGGAAAACCTGGTAGATGCCAACCTCATTTCTTGTAATGAAGCATCTTATTTTCCCTACTTTAAGCATGCTTATTTAAAGGCTGTTTAATAGAAAGTTATTACCTAAGCCGATCTTTGATACGACCTAAATTACTAAATAGTTTGAAATTAGAACAACTTTATATCGAACCCTAAACGTTCCAGTTAAATATTAACCATTAAAAGTTCTTCCCTTAAACTAGTATATTAAAACAGAAAGCAATGAGGTTTACAGTCTTGTATGCTGGGTTCCCATATTGCCAGTGTCAAAATTTATGCCTTTTTTCAGCAATATGGTTGCCATTGCCAGCACCACGCTTATAAATGCCAACTGTAATTAAAATCTGGCACCTTATACAAGCATTAAACACGCTTAAAGATTTTTTAAAAAAAAATCTTTATTTTAAAATACTTCTTGCAGTGTATGCAGGCTTAAAAAAAAAAAGTTCTCCTTCTGCCAGTTTTAGAAACATCACAGGAAAAAAAAACAGGTCCAAGTTGTCCTGAAAATCAGTCTGCAAAAACCTATATACTGTGCTAATCTTTCACGCTTTCACGGTGGGTGCACGTGAAGGAGAGATGGCAAAACCTGCATTTTTACTTGCAAAGGACTACAAAGAAACAGCATATTTAAAAATCTGGACCCCAGGCAGACACACAGGGCAGGTAACACGCAGCCTTTACCTCCGCATCCTTTACACTGGCTGTTCGAGTTCAATAAACAGATAACGCCTCAGCGCTCTCACGGTGAACGCCCAAGCAGGGTCGCGGACCCCGGGGCCCGAGGAGGGAGACGGCAGATCACGTGGAGAGGAACAGAGGCCGGGGTGCACCCATAGCCTGTTCAGGTTCATAGTTTTGGGGAGGTGAACGCCATCATCTAGGTTTTTCACCCGTTCCACACCCCTTATTGCTACATCCCCGGGCCTCTGGCAGTGTGCAGCGGGCTGGGCGGCCAGTTAAGAAAGTCCTCTGCTGGGCTTGTCCATGAGAGAAGTGAGAGGCTCCCGGAGGCTCAGGACAGATAGACAAAACGTAGAGGGTTACCTTGGGAAAGAACCGTGGGGAAAAGGGGGAGCTGGGGAAACAGGCCATTATACCCAGCAAAATTTCCAGGCATAAATTCCTTTTCTACTTACTAATAGGCTACTTCTATTACACAGCTGGCTTATGGACTGAAGCTGCTGAAGATGAGGAACCCATGTTCATGAGAGGTTAAAAACCTAAAGAAGCTACCCAGCGAGGTCAAGGCAGGCACACAGCAGCGGGTGCACAAGCAGCGCAGCGCTGGAGCACCCCAGGATTTGCTTCTTGGTCTGGCAGCACTGCACCAAGCACTTGTCTCTATTGCCCCGGTCATTGATCCCGGCTAGGAGGTGAGGAAGAGCCAGCCAGCCATGCTGTCAAGTAAGCTTGACAAGGACAACCTCTTGGAAACTCGGCACTGTTCACGGATTCCACTGGTGGGGGAACGGACAGAAAAAACAGGCAGTCTAGCCATTGCCAAGTTGATCTTTTAAATAATCGGCAACAGAAAGCGGTGTTTTTTCAAAGCAGTTTGATGAAAGATTATGAATTAGCATTTACAGGAACAGCTTCCGATGCAACCAGCAGATGGAGAGGAAAGACGATGGTGTCGGTTCCAAAGTTTGAGACGCCGAGGACCAACGGTAGCAGGACTCGGCGTCTTTGTAGCAAAGGCGCAATGACCGAGACACTCTCCACCCTGTCCTCCATATCGCATTCTGCTGGTGCCCGAAGCAACATTTTTCTCGTGATCCTATCAGCAGAAGAGGTAATTAAATTTCATTGTGGGGTGTCCCATATACCAAATGTTTATGGACAGGACTGAAAATTATATCCTCGTGTTTTCTTGACATCCCATTCTTGGCTGAATTTCTGGAACCTTATGTCAAGTTTGCACTTATGTTTATGTTCACTTGTAGGTACCTCAGTTTTTGATGACTTGCAGCAGGATGAAATGTTTTAAGCCACTTATTTTAAAATAAGGAGTTAAACTACCAAGCAGGAAACCTTGAGTTAAATAATTAATTTGCATCTTGTTTTCCCGTTTAACCATTTTAGTTATTTTCTTGGAGAAAGGTTAATTCTCAGTTTGTAACCACTAAAGTATGTTGCTTTGTAACTAAATATAGCTTTTACACTAAATTTGGCACTTCTTATTGCTAGCCAGAAGGACCGAGTAGCTCCGCTGATATATATTTAAGCTTTTCTATACCTCATTATACATTTTTTCAGATTAATTTTACTGTTTTTGTTAGAAAATCATGTATGGCACAATTCTTATTTACTAGCTGATCCCTTTGTGTTTACTTACGATTTGTATTTCTTTGGATGGAAACTGGAATGCAACTTAAAATGTAACGAGATGGTTTATCAGCTGCATAGCACTGTCTTAAAGAGGCTAGACTCCCAAAGAAAATTGTGATTCGAGTTAAAAATTGATCTCTGAAAATAACTCGGTATTACCTAGCATTAGCACCAACCTAGTATTTGGTCATAATATCCTTCAATATTGTAGTATTAGGAAATCTAATCCTCTCATAATTAGCTTTTATTCACAGATTGGTAGAGAAGAACAAGCTTTTCTGCTTCTTTCAACTCCCAATTGGTCAAGTTTGAATAAATTAGTCATTTAACTGAGCTAATTGAATATATTGAAGAAAATACTCTCTTGGCACTTGCAGAAGAGACTACTGATCTCAAAAGCCAACTCAGTACTTCAAAAAATTTGTTTCCAGAGTTTAGGCAGTGACTTTCATCAGCTGAATGGTCTGACCCACAACCTGGAAGCATTGTTTCTATTTTGTTTGTTATTTTTTGTGATTTAAGCAGATTACAGTAAGTTTAGGCCTTGCCATAATTGTAATAAGATGTATTTTTAAGAAGAAATACACTCAGCGTAAATTTTGAAAACTGTTCTTCTTATCTATTTCTTGATTACTAAGTTTTTACCATCTCATTGACTCAGGGTTCGGCTCTTGCTTATCATTTAGTTCCAGAATTACTTTTTTTTTCTTTCTTTTTTTTTTTTTAAACATGGAGAAATGTGCCAGCATTACCATTACTAGTGGCAGAAAGCAGCAAGACCTACATCTCAAATATTTTATATAAAAATGCCAGAAAATAAATACTTTTATCTGTTGTAGAACAGGCTGAAAGTGGTCTGAAAAAGAAACAAGGAAGTGTCTAAAGTGTTAAAAATCTTCAATGTCTTTCTTTTCTAAACAAACTCCCTCCTTGGTTTTGGAGCAGAGACATCCTGCAGCCATCCCTCCCCACACAGCAGACCCCGTCACGTATTGCAACAGATGAATTGGGGAGGGGGGGCTGAATATTTCAGTCTCTGAAGTCAAGGCCTCCAAACACCTTTGATGCCTACAGTACCAGAAAGGCCCAAACAGTTGCTGGTTTCCCCAAACAAGTTTACATTGATTTAAAACCATATAATTTTGCCATTACCACTGCATAATGAATATGTCATTTTATACAGTCACAGATTACAATAACAAACCTAAACCATCATGTCTTCATTTTTCTTTTTTAGATTCTACCATTTGTCGGTTGTGTTTTAAGGTTAATAGATCATTTTCCAGGCAAAAGTGGTCAAAGAAGCTGATAAAAAAAAACCCACAGCCGCCTCGAAGAAATGCAGCCCTTTGGTAGCATATTCTTTTTCTGGTTTGTCTTGTTCAGGAACATCGGTGCTGAGTTCCTGCAGGATGACAACCTGCTAATAGCATGTGGCTTAGATGATGATACTGACCTTAAAGACAAAGTTGACTTAACGGGACTCTATATCATTTCAGATATACTCAAAGGAAATCTCTCTCGACTGCATAAAGATAACCGTAGACTTCAATTTCATTTTAGAAATTCAAAATCTGGAAAATGCCAAGTCAACTTTCTCACTCTGAACATGCCTTTGTGCAAGCACTGAGTTTTCCCTTTTTTTAATTTCTTTTTTATTTTTATTTCTTTTTATATTTTTATTTTATTTTTTTTATTTCTAGTCTGTAAGACAGGTTTTATCCATTCCACATGTTTCAAATTACTGAATCTAGACAAGCATTTCCCTATTTCAGGATTCCATATTGGAATGAAAAAAAAATTAGGAAAAGCCACACCACTCTTCGGTAAATAATTGTCATTTCTTTCCCACATTCCTCTCAGTACAGCTGAGCATGAAGCAGGGCAGGAGCTTCGGGCTTGGGAACGGTCATGTGGGAAGGAAGCAGCACTGCTCAGGCTGTATTTGTCAGAAAAGGTAAAGCATGCGGGTGGAAAGGAGCCCCTCTGATTTTTAGCCTTAGAAAGCTCTATAGCGTCAAAAGCTCCGACACTAGGGTTTTGTACCTTCAGACAGAAGTGATCCAGCACAACCAAACTTCTAGAGAGCTGAAGAGTTTATGCGGACCCAGCCTCGCTGGGAAGAAAGAAACTTTTCCTCCTAAAATTTCCTCCTTAGGTAGGGAAAGGGGTGAAAAAGACCAATCCAACCTGTAACCCCTCCGTAGAGTGCCACAGCCTTCACCCTAAGGTGGGCACTGCTCGGCACCCCTGTGCTTCATGTGCTGTGGGAGTGTGGAATTAACAAGTGTAAGCTGGTGAGCAGACAGCACACAGGTCAAATTTTCATCCACGCTGAAAGATGTGGATGTACTTAAGGCACGACAAAAGTAAAGAAACACACGGCAAGGGGGGGACTCTCAGATTAAGAGTACCACAGAGCAGAAAACAGAGTTAACCAACAGCAAAAACAAAAGGGGAGGGGAAAAAAAAAAAACAACCAACCCAAAAAACCCAACATGAGAGCAGAGACCAGCATCCTGCAGCAACACTCTGAAAGAGATGGTTGGGGATTTTTGGCATCGGTCTGCCTTTTGCAGAGCAGTGACTGGCACCACTAAAATCTGGCTGACTGGCTTCCATAGTGAGTGTGAGCGTACCTTGCACAACAGCTCTGCTGGGCTGACAGGTATATAAAAGCGTATGAAAAAGGTTAAAAGAAGAAAAGTTCAGAAAGAGATGACTATCCCCCTGGAAGATAAGCTTTGCTGGCCCAACACTACTAACTTTCAGAACCTTGTTCAAAAAATAACTGCAGAGAATTCCTGCAAAGATGAAATGGAAATCCAAGGGAAGGACCAACATAGGAGGAAAATCCAGAATTACGGTCTCTGGTAAGTGTGATACCTGAACAGATCAGGCTAAACTAGGTACAACGTCCTTACTTCATCTTGAGATAACCTGTCCTGAAACAGGCTACCACAGGAGGTCATCCTGTCGCTCCAGAAACACCAGAGTCGCAATGTGTAAGAAAACCTCTCATTGAAAATGTCATTGTATATTTTCATCATTGATGGGTACTAAGGCACACCTATCTCAAGAAGTCAGTCAAAGTACAGCACAGAAGGAACATGTGCTTTTGGAAAATCGTGTACTACCTCTTCTGCACTGAACCTCTGGTGAAGCCCTGCAAAAGCTCTGCCGTGTGGGTCTTGGGCACAGCAGGCACGTCAGGCAGAGGGAGCTCCATCCAATGCCAAATTGTTTAATACGATGTCGCGTCTCTTTTCCTGTGAATTAAGCTAGAATAAGATTTATTTCATGTTTTGAAATCTGGCTGGGGAAGAGAGGGGCTCCAGAGCAGCGGCCCATGCTCAGAGCTCCCCGTTTCATTTGACTGTGGCAGGTAAGTAGCAACTGCAATTTTTTTTTTTTTTACTATTCAACAGATGTTTGCTGGTTATAGTGCAACCACCAGAAATGTAAAAAAAACTGCATGTGCTTACAAATTAAACAGCCTTCTCATACTCGTGATTATTATTCATCTCCTCTAGGCTGAGACAGGGCTATCTGGAGAAAAAATCTTGAATTTCCGTTGTCACTGAAGCAGCTGTGCCACAAGCAGAAAACCTCAGGCTGCAGAGGGGGTGCCCATCTGCAACCTTTTACAAGCCCTAAAAAATCACACCACACATAAAGTTTTCAAAAACTGAAGATGAATTACATGTTTTGCTTTGCACAATGCCTGTCTGAATTACATTCTACTTCTAATACTACTTTAAAGCTCTTTTCATAAGGTAACTGTTGTTCTCACAACAAAGCACACCAAGAATGATTAAAACATGAATAAATCCTGTTTGTTATTTTCCATAATTTACCTATTTATCTAAGCCCACGTGTTAGGAGAAATGGCAACATGTTAGTTCCCAGACAAAATAGAAACACTATGTATTATATTACATTATATCATAAATTTTGGTAACCAGTATCTCCCTTCAGGAAAACCCGCATGTGTTGCCCTCTGCTTTTAATGGGAACACATGGGTTCCAACTGGCTGCCATTAAATTTCAGGTTTTAAAACCTGCAAACAAACATACAGTAGAAGTTAAATCATGCACTGCTGCTAAATTTGCCGTGTGTACTGCAGCAGGATGGTCTGAAACAACAGTGCTAACGGTTTGACATTTAAACAAACAAAAAAAAAATTTAAAAAGACAAAAAGGGGGCATCATTTTGAGACTGACTTTTCTATCAGCTGCACCTCGTTTCTCCTTGTTTAACTTTCTGCCCGCATTAAGAACATTGCAACGAGCCAAGAATTTAAGTGAATCATATCAGCGAGATAAATTTTGGGACACAAACCAACGGCAACCTTTTCTTTACGTTCCGAGCCGTAAAGCTGCTGTGGGGTGAGGCGGGAGCAGGCAGCAAAGCGAGGGGGTGAGAAGGGAACTGGCCATTAACTTATCAATTCCAGGCCTTGGCTTTCTAATTGACAACCTCAGGGCTACTTTCATCACTTGTCGACTTCAAACCCACACTCAATTTTTCCTTTAGATAATGATGAAACTATAACGTAACGGTGTTTCTGACATATTGCAGCGAGTAGCAGTAGGAAGATTTCCTTAGTAGCTTAGTTTAACAGGAAAGGGAAAAAAAACAACTTTTAAATGGCTTTCACAACTATCAACTTTCTCAAAGAAACAGTTAGTAAGAAAACAGATTTTATACTTCCAGTATGCTGAAGTCACTGAGTGGTACTGACCCAACCCAAAGCACTTTCAGTGCTTTAGTACTGCTACAGATTTAACAAAAAATAAGTGAATGTTTAACGCAATAAGCCCACAAAGCATACGTTCACATATAAAGCCTAAACAAATGAACCCACAGAAACTAGAAATGCACTACAAATTAGAGAATGTCAATGAAAAATACGACAAAAATTGTCATTAAAAATACATTGACAACATGCCATCTAGAAATTGGATGTCCTTCACAAAGAAAATACAGGAGTAACAGGAACGCTGCTACGGATACATCCCTACAGAGGACTGGAAAACCCTGACTCCTGTCCTTCCGCAGAAAGCAGAGTGGTTGTTGAAAGCAGCCAGATCATTTGCGAAGAGTAAGGTACTCAGGTAAGCATGTTTATCACATTTTGACCATAAAGCAAAAAAGTTTTGTCAAGTAACAGCACGTCCACAGGCAACAAAGCACCTGGCTCTGACATAAACAGTCACATAACTGCCTTTTAATAGTGGATATAAAGGTTTGAGTCCTGCAGTCGACTCGGCAAAAGCCCTGGGGTCATACTAAACTCGGTGCAGTGTTTGGGGCCCCGAGCACATCAGTCTAGGCAATGAAAGCGGAGTCGGAAAATGGAATAATACCAATCCATTTCTGAAGTGCAGCTCCTTCTCTGGCTCCTACGCGATCGCTGTACGGAGGGAAGACAGTTTGAATACCACGCCATATAGCCAGTTGCTGCTGAAATCGGTGTGCATACACACAGGTATTGAATTAATGCAAATTAATAAAGCAAAGACGCTGCAGGCAGACTTGACGTGCAGTCGGCTCTTGTCTTCACTGCAATTGAGGTCCAAATCTGATGGTCCAAACTGGCACCCAAGGAACTTCAGTCATGGGACGTTAATGAGGCCATGAATAGTTGGCTTATGTTGGCTGGACTAGAAGAATTCGGCCCCAGCCATTTAAGATTACAGATACGGGTGCCTCATTTCTAGACAGCGACTGCTACATTTTGGTCATAAACTTAAAAAATGAATGCTCCAACTCTCACGTGAGGAGTAACAGAGGAGCACGTAGGGAAAGCAGTTCCTGCTCTGAGAATAAACACTAGACTCAACATTTCCTTGGGCTGCCGCTCTAGTGCCTCTCAGGCTTCCTAGGTCCCTAAAGCTGCACCATATTCTGTATTTAGCAGACTACATTGCCTGTTTAGAGCCATAACAATCAGTTTTATGAAGACTGGTTATGCCGGCATGTCACCCACTTTATTGAAGACCTCTCTTCAAGTGTTGTGCATGCTGCTACTCCTTCTCAAGCAGTAAGGAGGCAAGAGCTCTCCCTACAAAATGCCTGGCCCACATAACGGGCAAAGGTCACCGGTTGCAAAATATTATTAAAAAGTCAGGAAAAACATATTTTATAGTCAAATTAGCAGCTCAGCCGAACAGTGGGCTATAGTAGGAAAGATAACAACCCAACAGCTGGGCACTAAAACTGATAAGGTTTTTACTGGGATCGTTGCCCGGGACATTTTGGGGATTTTTTTTTTTTTT
>VZTL01000377.1:28943-64445 GCA_013400535.1 Scopus umbretta
ATAAGGAGTCACAAGTATTGAGTCATCAGTGATAAGCGGGAACACTCTGCCCCAAGGGATACCGAACACAGTAACTGGGGAAAAGGTAATTCTGGCAGGGGGAGATCGCGACCACTGACTCAATTAAGGAACAGAAGTACTACCCCCGCCATGCCTCTTGAGCAGGCGCAGTGAATTAAAATCACACTGTGACTTTAAGCAGAAGCGGAGAAGATACTGACCAATGGAAGAAGAGGATGCTCAGTCAGTTTGATGGTTATGTATTAGATAGGTGTGGTATGTTAACTTTCATGTATAAATATCTGAAAGAGTTTTCAGTAGGTATGCACGTTTGGTAGGAAGGATCCTCCCGTGCATCCGGCGCTGTAATAAAGAATGCCTGCTTTCTAAACTCCAAACTTGAGTCTTGGAAAGTTCTTCAACCGGCTTTTACGGTATCAGCTGACTGAACCGTAGCGGTGGGCCAGGCCCGCAGCTACGGCAGAGGCTTTTTTGGCACAGGTGCCGCCAGCTTCAGGGCTCAGTTCTGGCTGGGATGCTTCTGCTCGGCACATCTCCGTGTGGAAAAAAACTGCTGTGAATGGAAATGGATCATTCTTGAGAGTGGATAAAGAGCCGAGACCAAAGATGACGCGTGAACTAGCAGCGGAGAGGATGGGAAGGAAAGAAAATGGAGAAGGAAAGGGTCCTGAAAATGGAGCAGGGATTACTGCTCATCTCCTCTTTTCCATCGGTCCAAAGTTAGACGGAGAACATACTTTTCCTTGCCATGCTGCTCAAATGTGCTGGAGTGGCCACAAAGCATAATCTCAGCAAGCTCCTCCAATAGCATGGGTATTTCAGCCAGGTTTCCGAAGGACAGGAGCACGGATCGTGCCACCTATCTGTCCTGTCGTCTCCGATCCCTACCCTCCCACAACTGCTGAGCACGTTGCCCATTTTGGACCAAGGCTGACCACGAGAGAGAGATCCCCAAGATGCTCAGTTTCAACAGCTTTTATAAAAACAGGGGACGGATAATGAAACAACACCCCAAACCCCTGCCCACTCTCCTCAGAAGGCCGGCTCACAGCCACACAGGTCAAGCTCAGGTCCTCGTGGAAGAGCTTTTTCTAGTGTTGTTGAGTTTTGCTGTGTAACTTTGTTCTTTCCCTGACACACAATTTGCTTTTCTTTGTCAGACAGCTGTGCAGAAATTTTCCAGTCTGGCTTAGCATCACTTTACTGGGGAAGCGGTATCAGCAAGTGTGAGTTTCCCCTCCTAGCAAAATGAAATATGCTGTTTTGAAGAGCTGTTATGAAGCATGAAAGTGACCTGCGCTCAGCTTCCCTCCCCTCTGTAATCTTGCGTGCTAGTCATGGGTGATACCACTTGAATCTGACATAATGTGATAACAAAGAAACATTTCCGTTACCAGTAGCATGATAGCGTTAACCCTTTTCAGCGTAGGCCCAGTGGCCTGCGTGTGGCAGAGACTCTTCCTTTTCCCTCCCATCACTAACGTCTCCCTCCCTTTGCCCTCTCCTCCCACCAACCCTATCTCCTTGGGGAACTCTTCCTCATGAGGGATGAAATGGCAGGAGGTGCTGGAGGAGAGCCTGGGACTTGCCTCCTGCCCCTCTCTTACCTCTGTAGGGACAGGGGATTTCCTCCCTGGCATCTCTCCTGTCTTTCCCCTTTCTGGCTCCAAGACTCCCAGGTGCACAAAATGCTCTCCTCCCCTGCTTTGCCGTGATGACGCCAACCAGCAGTGGGGAAGAAAAGCGATGCGTGGCCCCTGCCGGACCCTCTTCGCCATTGTCCCTCAGTGGCTCCCTGTGCTGACTTGGAGAGGTTGTGAGAAGGGGTACAGCCAGCCAGGGGAAGACCCCCCCGAAATGTGGATCTCCCTTGCAGCAACGACATTTAGTGCTGCGACATCAGGTGGAGGCAGGACAGTGTGGCGACAGCAGATCAGATGTCACCACTGCGCACAAAGCAGCTTGAAGGTTTTGTCAGAAGTCCAAACACCCTTTTGCCAGCACTAGTAGCCGAGCACAGGTTTTGCATAAACCAGTGTCGGAAAGCCTGGGGTAGCCTGGCCTGCTCATTTCCAAATTACATACGCCCCTTCAACTTGTAAATGGACATAGGAACACAGGGAGGTCAATTACATCTTATTACCACCTTTTCCCTTCTGTATTCTGGGAAAAGGACTGTTCATCTGTCTTGCCCTTTTAAAGTTGGATGCCTTTTACAGATGCTCTGTTTTCCATGAGTTGGATTAATCCAACGGTAACATTTTCCAGGATGCTCTGAAGGTATTTATGAGCCTAAGTCCCACTGACATCCTCAAGAGTTACGTGCCCAGGTGCTTATGAGGATGTGAGTATTATAGTGGCAGTGTCTTTGGGGCTAAGACCTTGGGGCCATACGTACATGAAAGGTATGTGGAGAAAAGCTGAGCTCAGCTGGGGTAGTCACTATTACAGTACTTTTGTCAGTGCTATTGGGTTTTGTGTCTCCTTGCAAAACCTCATCTGCGCAAATGTTTCAGCTGAACATGTGATAGCTACACACAGAAATTAATCTGAGAGCGCGATCCTGCAACTTCTCGGGTAGAAAACATTATGAAGATCAAATGACTCATAGACTGTGCTGTTGAAAATCATTTTGCAATTTTAATGGACTAGGCAAAATAGTCTAAAAAAAGATAACTGCCTACCAGTCTTCCTTCTCTTATTTCAATAAAGCATCACAGCAACCACAATGCTACAACATACTTTTCATGTACGCTAATTTTTTCAATTGTATTTCAGACACCTTTTTTGTAATGGGGGTCTGGTATCTTCTGAGATGTTGAAAGGCATAAGGTTGCTATGAAAGAGCAAACCAAATATTCTGGAAGGACATATGGTTGTCATTGTTCTGTGCTCATCTTCTAATTCTTTAATGATCTCTTAATGGTATGATCAGTGACTAAAGCAGGTATTTTTGCACGAGAAGGGTAAAAGAAGCCATGTAGAATGGAAGTGCTGCAGAACTATTAATGAGCCATGCTGATAAAAATAAATAATCTTTTATTGGAGTCTACGTGGAGTCTTAGTAGAAAAAAGACCCGTGTTGCTGCCTGAAGCTATTGCATGTCAATGTCCTCTTGACACTCATTTACTTTGATTTGCAAGAGAGAAATGAGCATCGTAACAGTCAAGGAATGATGTGCCTTCCACTTGGTATTGTGAACAGAGAGGGTTGTCCTCCTCGGCTTGT
This sequence comes from Scopus umbretta, assembly GCA_013400535.1. Classification (NCBI taxonomy): domain Eukaryota; kingdom Metazoa; phylum Chordata; class Aves; order Pelecaniformes; family Scopidae; genus Scopus; species Scopus umbretta. Next base: position 32,194 of record VZTL01000377.1, read on the forward strand.
TGTGCAAAAATGGGAAATAAATAACTGTTGGCACCAATCTCACTGAGATTTCTGTGCCTCTTTCTGACAGGCACTTGTTTTTGCTGGCCAGCAGTGTTAAAGTGCCTCTGCGGTGAAGATACTACTTTGGGCCTGGTCTCCTACCTGGCCGAGTGTTTGTGGGGTCTCTGAGCAACTCTGCTGCCTTCCAGCTCCCCGGCAGCAAGAGCACTCGGTGCCTGGTGGGAGCCCTCTCCTGCAGTGCCTCCTGCACCACAAACCAGCTCCTAGCATTCCTTCAAGTTGCACATCTTTGTCCCGCGCTTTCCAGCTCTAGTTTAACAGCACGGGGAAAACGAAGGGGCATTGTCAGTCTTTTATTCAGACTCTGGCCGCTAGCAGTGGGTGGTGTTGGGTCCCCCCTACAAACTGCGTTTGTGTTTCCTGGCTTGCAGAACAGAGGCGCCGAGGGAAGGTGCTAAACCTCTGCTCCCCGCCGCGAGCACCCCAGGAAGCCCATGCTGGCCTCCTGCCTGCCTCCTGCCACACGTGCCAGCGGAGCTCTGCCCACTCCGACACCGGCCACGTGAGGCCTCTCGCAGCTTCTGGCTCCTGCTGGTGCCAGCCCTGTGAACACGGAGAACACCCCTGGCCCCCAACCCCTTCTGCAGGGCACCCCGAGTCCCTTTGCAGGCTGTGGTGCCAGCCGTCCCTCCCCAGGTCTCCTGGAAGAGCAGGGTGGGAGGACACGCTCCCCTCCAGACGCTGCCACGTGGCCATCTCAGGGACTGGTGGGACACGCATGTCAGAAGCCCTCTTCAAGCTCCTGCAGCGGGAGCGCGCCTGCTACCCCTGCCTTAGACCCTGGTGTCCCCAGCAGGCACTGGAGCACAGCTTCTAGCTTAGCTTCCTTCAAAAGACATCCAATTCCTGAACACAGAGGCTTTGAGAACCAGCCCAGGGCACAGTAAGTGCAGTGGTGGATTTCGCTTTGAAACCACACTACTGCTTTGGGCCTACTGGTAGTGTAGACACAGCCTGAGACAGCAGACTCTTCCTTGGGTCCAGGCTACCATAAATAATGCCTGGACCTCACACAAGGTGTGACATCCATGGAAATCTCAATCCAGCTGCTAAAATATAAGCCCTTAAGTCCTGTGTGAGACATCTGCACCAGGCAGCAGATTCGTCACAGAACTCGGAGCTTTCTGGAGCCCCAGCATCTGTTCAAGCTGCACCCTTCAAGGTGCACCCTTCATCGATGGGCAGGCCACCAAATGGAGCCCATGGTACTGCCAGCCTCCTTGCCTGAGACCTCGTGTTCCTTACCAGCAGCCTGGAAAGCTGAGCTGGGCTCTGTGTTCCCATGCCAGGCAGGACCCCCATCCTCCACCACCCCTGAGGCTGTGAGCTGCATGGTAGCACCTGGCTCCCAGGTGGAAGAGGTGCCAGGGCCACATGTGTTCAGCCTAATGTTGCCCGCAGCTCTTGGCTGTCTCGCGTGCACTCATCTGGGAGAACTGTTCTGACCCGCTGCTCCACACAGAGCCAACAGTGTGCCCACATGCAGGGACACAGCTGGGCCTGGGAAGCTGCTGGGACAATTTGGCTCCTCCTGCAGAAGGAGAGCCCAAGGAGGAACCTGCTTTCCAGCAACAAGAAAATCTAGGGGAACCTCCCCCCAAACTGTATTGATGTAAGTATAGAAATAAGCCAGCAAACACTGAATAGCTTTCATGGGTGAAAAATGGATTTTCCAGTGTTTCATTGCACCCTTATGTTTAACAGAATTGCAGTGCATGTCATATCCCAGCAGTGCATAGTGTTTTAATCCACCATAAATCCATGTAGACTACATCATCTGGAGTCTATGCATTTAGCGTGATGGAAAGTGGATTTTGGTGAAAATGGATTGAATATCCCTGGTATATCGAGACAGGATCATTTTTCCAAGAAAAGCGCTCTCTGCAGTCTCAAAGGGCCTGGAGCACCCCAGCTTCCCTTTCTCGCCTCCTCAAAAGCACAGCGTGGGCAGCTGCTTCCTCCTCCTGGAGAGGGCAGAGAGTCCCTGCTACCACCATCCTATTGAACCAGGGGAAATCTGCAGCCTTACGCATGTGAATCCTCCCCAGATCACAGGAAGCCCCTCAGGAAAGGTCCTCTTGCCCGTCCCAACCTCCTCATCAGAGGTGATCTTTAGAGGTTGCTTGCCCAAGTCCGGTTCTCCTCCTTTGAAATCAAACCTTTCCCTTCCCCAGGTGAGCTGCTGGCGAGCATCACCAACAGGTGGAACAGGAAAGTTGAAAAAGAGAGAAACATCTGGAAAAATGAAGAGCCAGTAGCTGAGGTGAAGCTGCAGGGAGTTGAAACTACAACAGGACCAGCTGTAAATCAAAGAAAATGCTCGCTAAGTGATATCATGTATGGGAGGCCTGTTTTCAGACATCAGGAGGACATTACACTGAATGCTTGTTCCATCCAATTCAGATGCTGTTACGTACTGTGCAACTCTGGGAGAAGATTACTGAGAAATGTCTGCATGGTGTCACTGGAATTCAGGAAAGTCAAAATATTTTCATGCTGGGAAGAAGCGCACACCCCATGTGCTCTACACACTGGCTGGGAGAAATTAGAGGGGGGACAAAAGGGAAAACAACTGGGAGACAGAGTTTGTAAGAGGGCTTGACGCGGAGAGGTGTGCTTGCCGGTCCTCCAGGTGGGAGCAGGTGACCTATTATAAAAAGTGGTGTGATTTCAGTACTGGTTTTCTTCTTCACTCCTTATACTTCCCCATGTTTTATTTGGTGCTATACGTTGAGCCGATGCTCTCACTGGACTGGAGTGGGGCTGTTACCTGAGCGTTAGCCGCGCACTTAGTGATGAACAACTCATGGGAATGGTTCAAGATGCTCCCTCCTATGTGGGTTACCTTGGCCTTGCTAGGCCGGTGCCCGCTCTGCTGCTGGGGAGAGGGAGTCCCAGTGCTCTCCCCCGGAGCGGAGCCTGCGAGCGGTACCGGTGCCGCTTCCGGAGGATGTGGTGCTGTGTATGGGCACTGACTCCAGTCTGCCGAGGCTCATCCCACTAGTATGAGTATTCTGTGCTCAGGGAGAAGAGGACAGGTCAGAGCGACGACAACTCCTTCCGGAACTGCCGTCTGCAGGAGGGTGTCCCTTCCCTGACTACAGGCACAGTTTGGGAAAAATAACCTTAAACAGTGAAGTGTGGGTACCAGGTGAAGGTGGGTGTTGGGGACACCTCCCTACCTTACGTGGTGCTGGAGAGCCTCTGCTGCCAGCGTCCTGGTGGTTTTACTTAGTGAGAAGCAGGTGATGCTATAATTCAGAAGCAGGAATATAAGAGACACTGAGCTATTTGGAGCAAATGCTCTTTAAAAAAAAAAAAAATCCATCAAGATGGGTTTCCTACATGAAATACAGTCAAGCTGTGAGAGTGAAATGAGGATGCTAGAAGAAAAGTGTGATACACGTGCAGATGAGGAGGGGGCCAAGAAAGCAGACTGCTCTTCTTAACATTGTTATTTTTGACAGATTTCAAAACTCAAAGCACCCTCTTTATCTTATAGCTGATTACATATAAATGCTTGTTGGTATTTATATACTCTACGCTTTTATTTGCAAGTCCTCTCTCCCCATACATTTGGTGGTGTTTTCACCTTTTTAGAGGTTCATTAAACTCGCTTTGCTGCAGGACGCTTTGAAAGCCAGTAGATAATCTGCAGGCTGTTGACACCATAATGCAACGACGGTTTGTATGCCATTAAAATGCATCACAGAAACGTTCATCTATAGAACCTGAACTCAATACATTGTGTTGGTATACGGTATAGATCCCTTAATCCATAGACTGTTATTAAAATAGAGGATTAAGGAGTTGTTTGGGATCAGAGCATGCTGTACATGTAACAAAACAGTTTAGCTGAGATTAGTATTTATTACTCAATGTGAAAATTGATTGAGGGGTTCATGGATGCTGATAGTATCACAGTTTGTGTTTGATGACTAACTTACTCTTTTTGCCATACTCGTATGCATACATCTTCTTGTTAAGACCCGAGAATAAAATAATCATGTTGTGTGAAAAGGTAAAAACTGAATAACTGACATAAATCCATTATTAATTAAAATAGTTTAACTTCATGTCAAATAATGCATTTAGATGGTTTAAAATGGATTGTATGAGGAAGAACATGGAAAGGACATTCAGAGTTCTGAAATAATAACTCGTAATTTTTTTTTTTAAAGAGTTTGCAAGCCATTACACAGATCAGTGGCAATTTAATCTAACCCAAAGCTAACTAGAAAGCAGAAATATTTTTCCATACAGTTTTCTTCTGCCAACAGTCTTTCTGCATTGGTCAGAAAGGGAAGTTTTATTGAACCGTGCGGTAAAGTTGAATTAGGTAAGATAGTGGCAGTTTTACAGGCTTACCTTTAATGCGACAGAAGGTCGTCAACAAGCCTTTTCGGTGACATCTCCACATGAGCATGGCGAGCAGATGATTTGAGGATTACCAGGCTGCTGGACAGGTCAGCTGGCATCTTAAAAATCTCTTCTATAAAGGACCAAATCTGCAGCCAGAAGCTGTTTACTGGGTGGAAGGGGGAGGGAACCGGGATTTGTTTAAAAGGCAGAGACCCTTGGGTTTGTTTGTGTGTCTTCCACAGATCCCTGTCTTTAAAGCTCGCTCTGTATACTGGAGAGCTGAACTCTGGTTGACACTTGTTTTCAAGCGAACGAGTAGGCAAAGTCAAATTTCAGTAGCGAAGTGCCAACATGAAAAGAAAAAAATTGTTTATCAAAATTGTCTGATATTTACTGTAAGTAGAACAAAGCCGTTTTTTCCAAGGTGGAACATATTAGTACCAAATTTCAGTTATACTGCAAGTCATATTTTAAAAATTGTTTATAATCCCAGTTTTAGGATTTTTTTTTTTTTTTTTTTTTTTAAATCCTCTTGTTGATAGTCCAGGTCCCTATTGTACTTTACAGAGGAGTTTGGATATTTCTGAATGGAGGTTCAGACACTTCCACATCAAGCAAATAAAAATCCTGCAAGTGTGCCTGTGCTGGAGATTTCTCTTCCATGGACTATCTGTCAGCTGATTGTATCCACTAGTTTTCAGGTCCACTTCCTTCACCTGTACAGCCCCTGGACATATGATGCTCTGGTTTGTGAGAAGCTTATAAAACCCCACACAGAAGGTTGCAGCAAATGGAGTTGGCACAAAGCAGCCACAAAGGCATCTCTTTGGGAACGTGCGTGAGTGGCGTGTAGGGAAGACTGTTGTTCTTGTAGGCAATGACCTCCATGCCCAGAGTAGTGCAGTGGGGACCGGGAAGCCTTCATATTCTAAGAAGCATCACCTGAATCAGCATGAAAGACAAGAAAGACCTTTGGCGGCCTTTCAGTGCAGCTCTGAAAGAGCTGCCGCAGTTGTGGCCAAAAAGCTGGGGAATTGGCACCGGGAGACCGGAGGGGAAAACATCTAGAAAAAAGCCGGTGGGCTTTGGTGAGTTGATTTCCTCACACAGCTCTCTGTGAGGCAACGTTTAAGGAGTGCCCAATTTTGATCTAACCCTAAACTAAAGGTTTGTACAACTTAGCTTTTACTTCTCATGAGTTAAAAAGTCTTTTATTACTTAGCCCTGTGGTACTAGCAGTTTGGATTAGGTTGCTGCTAGTTTCAGAAGTTGTGCTCTGCTTTGACATAAAAATAAATGAAAGAAACATTTAAAGAAGTCTTAGAGAAGTTAAGTCTAGCCTGCCTACCTACCACTCTAATAAACTTTCCATCATTTTAAAAATTTCTAAAGTCCTTGTGTGAAAGACGGTAGTCTATTATCTTTTAATGCCAAAAGGAAAAAAAAAATAGAAAAAGAAAACCAGAAAATAGAACTTTGACTAACATCTGGTAAGATTTTTTTATCCCATAAATTTGCCAAGATCAAGAAAGTAAGAATACATGTTCTAAATATAGCGGATACTCTGAATATATTATTCTGTTTATAGTTTCTGAAACCTCATTTAGATGCTACTGCTTTCCATCATGTCAGAAAGCAGCGTATCACAAAATAAAATAGTTTTCCAAAGACCATTAAGCATACAAAGGTTAACGTCTCCTGTCACTTCAATGAGGCAATTTTCTTATTTTTATAAAAGGGAACAGAGGATTTGGCAAGTGTGATAAGATTTTGTGAATGTTTTTGATGTGAGAAACATCGACTGAAATGATTTTGCTTTCCTCAAATAACCCGGGTACATGCGCATCCAGCAAGAAACAGACTTTTCGTCAGATGAATAGTGGGACGTAAGTACGTTATCCCCCTGGCCCCAAGCACAGACCGTTAGCGCCGGCAGCAGAACTCCCTCAGGCCCCATGCAGCGCTGAAGTGGGCTCCAGCCCCTGGGGAAACCTGCAGTCCCTTGCAAATGAGCAGAAGCGCTTTGCACGCCATGTTCTGTCTTGGCTAGGACTTTAAAGACTAAATTTTCCTTCCCTCTCTTTGCATGCATTAGAATTTGGGGGTCGGGGAGCGTTCGTGTCAGTGGGCTGGAGCAGTAAAAATGCCAGGTAGTCCCCTCACCGAGTCATCTCTGTTCAGTGCCACGCACCGCAGCAGAATCGAGCCAGGAGCTCTCCCAAGACCTCCGCATGGATAAGGCAGATGTAAATTTAGCACTGGTCCCAGATCCCAAATTGAAGGGTCTGCTGACTTTGTCATCCACATTCATTGCGCCCAGCAGGTACACACAGCCCCCGCATCTCAGTAGCTTCACAGCGACCGATGTTAGAGGAGTATATTGGAAATACACTTCCCATTTAACCTGCATTTTTGTGGCTGACGTGGCATGAAAAGTAGTAGCTGTCACAATGATTTTAATGATGTGGAAACATTTTCTGCCACCAACTAGACCAGAATCATCAATCGTTTCACAGAGGTTGCCATATGGCTATCACATGGCAGGAAATTTATTCTCTAACAATTTGTGCTACCTTTGGATCGGCTGAGGACTGAAAAACTTCCCATCTTAGAGTCCAGCCATGGAGAGTGACCCGCAACTTAAATGCAAGTAGAGGGATGCTAGCAGATGAAGAAACGTGTCAGCTAGCCACCTCCCGTATCTCAGATCTTCTTTACAGGGAAGAGAGAGTTGTGCTTTAACTAAAGCAATGTAGAGACTTGGTTTCAGGTGGATTCACATCAGTTGTTGTTATAAATGACCTACTGCTGCCTGCAGCACCTCTTGAACTGCCTGGTGACTTGGGAGAAAGGATCACACGACTGCTCCCAGAGGTCTTTAGGTGAAACCAGCTGGTTTAAGAAGGAGATCTTGGCTAACCTACCGTCTTTGAACTGAAATGATTTCAGGACGGTCTCATGAACACTTCAGCCTGCAGATCTAGCAGGAATATAGTCTCTGACTTACCACCTTTGGGAGCGCTGCCCCACAGCCTGGCCTCACAGGACACAGCTACAACTGGAAGAGGACCCCGATTTCAGTCTCCAGGTAAAGCAACATTGGTTTTACCAATTTATCAAATGGCTAAATAGTCTCAAAGGGAAAATATTTACCAATATACCTATTGGACTAAAAAACTGGATCGGCAGACCTGTGTTTCTCCCTGTGCTAATAATCTCACTGACTATAAAGGAAACTTGCCTAGCAAAGTACACCATACTCACAGAATAAGCCCGCTGCCCAGTTATGCTTGACAAAAATACTTTTGACAAGGTGTAATTGATGGTTTAGAATCACTGAAATCTATTGCATAACTGTTATTCTCTGGCATTCCCCCCAGAGGAGCAGTTGTGCTGCTTATCCAGCTGCTGCTGAAGGCGAAGGGAATCCACTATAGATACAGAAGGGCTGAACGCAAGACGTGAAAAATATTGTCAATGTTTCAAATAAGTTTACATCATGCAGGAGTTCCCTCATATGTATGCCACATTGGCCTGGTATTTCCTATTTACATTTTTAGTTTCACTTTCCTAATTTCAATCCATTCAGATAACTCTATCTCAGACCTTGTTTTTTTCCCTTGAAAACCCAGTGCCATATGGAGGAAACATTAAAATTATTGGATCCAAAGTAAAAACAAAAGCAGCTTAGTGTTAGCGCAAGAGGCTTAAATCGAGACAATTAAACCTAAGTTAAACTGAAAGTAAAAATTACAAATTATTTTGGCCAGTAGATGTATACCATATACCCTACAGAAAGCCATTATCATCCATAGTGGAAGCACAGAGTTTTCAAAAAAAGATCATCTTCAGAAATACTGAAATCAGCTTCCAAGAGAAATCTGTGCACTAGGTGTACAAGAAAAATCTCCAGCAGGAGTATTTTTGAGAAGAGTCCGCCTTGCCTTCCAGAGTTTCATAGAATCATGTAGGTTGGAAAAGACCGTGAAGCTCATAGAGTCCAACTGTAAACCTAACACTGCCAAGCCAGCAAGGGAATGCGCACTGCTACGCAACCAAGTGATTTTCTTTGACTACCATTTCGTGAAGAAGGTCGTGTGGTGTTTTCATGATGGACGGGACCCAGGATAATCCTTCTACGGCCCAGCTTTCCTCTTCTGTTTGTTGTTTTAATGCTGTGATTTATACTCAGTGCTGCTATGAGTGACAGCTACTACGACAGCTGCCTGTATTTCTCACGATAACAATGGTTGGCCTGATTAGGATATTTAGGAGTAGCCTTCAGTTGCTCAGTTTTTAACAGAATAGTTGAAAATGAGACTGCTACACTTGGTGGCCATAACATGAGTTTGATCTCTCCCATGTGTAAAAACCTTGTCCGTGTTCATCTACAGGGATAAACCTGGCCCCTCAAAAATGCCAAAGGGTAACCGGATGACACTAATCCGTGACCCTCTACTACAGACTTCCATGCTGCTTCCAAAGACCACTAGATGTTAATTAGTAACGCTGACCTGCAGGTTTTAACCAAAATTTTGGCAGGCAGCTCTGGGGCTTTCTGTGACAATGGGCATCAGGTAACAGGGAGGGGGAAAAAACCCCGGCTCTCAGGGCAGGCAGTAAAACAATGAGAAAATATTACCCAAAGTTATAATGAAAGGGGTGGGTTATAATTATTACTCTCTAATTTGTTAGCCCTATCCACATTCTTTTACCCCTGCTGTGGATGTTGCCACTGCCGGCCAGACGTGGCGGCAAACACCTGCTTCCTTGTATGCCTCCACTCATCAGTACGTAGCTACTGCCTCGAAGCTGTGCTAAAAAAATAAAAGGAAGAAATACGTGTTTGCACCCACGCAAATAAACATGAAGAGCTGGAACACATCCATACCAAACCGAGAGCTCTGAAAGTCTGAAACATTACCAGATCACAGCCTCACAGGAGAGCAGAGCTTGGTAGGGCTGAGGGGATGAACCCAGGTTCTTCATTGTCTTCAAGGATCTGTAATTCAAGGAGGCAACAGAGCTGTGTAACAGCCTGCCCGTGACTGGAGGTGCTGGAGGGTCAGCACTGCACAGTGGTCTGGCGCAAGTTGGGCTGTGACAGCACTTTTCTTCTTACGCTCTGTCCTATGCTTTTGATCCCATTAACAAGAACAAACTTCCTTAACCTCAGCTTCTGCATCGTGACTTTCCAGAAATGCATAATTCCTTCATATTCCCAATAAATTTACCAAAACCCAATAAAAACATTTAATACATCCTTTGCACCAATAAAATGATTTTAATGCAATTTACACTTTGCAGCACCTTAACATTTTGAAATTATCCCAGTTCTTTTTCCCTTTCATTCCAGTCAACTCAGATTATCCTTTGGAGCTTAACTGCAGTAAATAGAGGTCTTTCATTGACTCCTGCAAACTTTCTAAGAGTGTATTTATTCATCCTTCCATGAACTTCTTTTGGTGTGACTAGCCCTGACTTAGATGGATTTCTGCTGTATACCATATATGAAGTAGTAACGTTTCTCTCTACTTGCTTAGGCCATGAGATTAAAAATTGATTAAAAGTGCAAGAGGGAGTATTTGCCATTGCTGTCATCTATTTGCAGCCCTAGGACTCTAACAATTTTTTGTGCAATTTCTGTTTCCCATTTATCCCCTTTATCTTTGGCAGTGTTTTCACTGAGGAGTCCAAGACTACAATTTTCCCTTCCCAATCCTAAAGAGGTGGCCCATCAGACTGTCTCTGCCGGATACGTGTTTCCTTGGGCACTGTGCGCTGCGACTCGTCTTACAGCACGCAGAAGTGTATTTCCACATCAAATTACAAGGCAGACGTCTTGCTGAGGTTATTTTACCAGCAATGCTCTGAAGCATCAGGGATGATGATCCTGTCCAAAAAAACCACTGAGATTGCAAGTTCTGTCCCGTTCTGTGCAGCAACTGTCTTCACAAACCTCTGCCTGTAAAGCCATTTTGAAAGACATATTAACCCTAAAATAATCCACTGGTCAAGAAAATCTCCAGGGATTTAGAATCACGTTCTTAATCTCCCTAAATTTGTCTGCCTGTCTTGCTCTCTTCAGAAATTCTGGTCTGGATCTAAGACGCCTCCTCCAGCAACCCCCCCCCCAGCCTTGAAACTGGTAAGAGACTGACAAAGACAGGTTTAATAAAGCAGCATTTTCCTGCTGCATTAATCAGTTGTTTGGGCTTTGCCCCCTTTGGGTCTGGATATTGTCCTTAACGAAGGGAAGGAAGCCTCTTTCTTCCTCTCTGCAATTTTTGTCCAGAGTTACTACGGTCACCCTGCTTTCTGGGATAAACAGTAAATCTAAGGCCACCCTCTGCTTCCTTGCCCTCCACCCTCCTCGGGGCTGCGCTGAGCTGACGTTCTGCAACAGGAGAACGTGCATAGTCGTGTGATTTAGCTCCGTTGCTGTCACTACGGCCTGCAGCCAGCAGGAAAAGGGCGACAGAACAAAACATCCATTTCTTCTCAGCTGTCTCGCTAGCCTTGCCGCAATGGGCAGGGACGACCACTTTCCAAGCGAAGAGCGGTTAGGGCTCCTTGTGAGAACCTGCAGAAAACAAAAGCAGGAAAGAGGGCTGACCTTCCGATTGCTCCATTTTGCAGCTCCTAAGCAAGGTTGGAGAAGAAATGCCGTGACCCTACTGCTTCTTGTATCCTTGGGCCACAAAGGGAGAGAACGGATCTCCCCGCCAGCCCACCGACTTCCTCGGTAATATCCCAGAGCGATTCATTCCTAGCGCACGCAATAAGCGGGAGCAGAGCATGGCCCACCCGCCGACCTCCGCTGAACGAGAAGCTTGCTCGTCTTCAGCAGCGCCGAGGGCAGGCAGAGGCCGGGCTGCGTGCCTGCCTGTGCCTGTCCCCTCGGGAGGTCACCACGGGCACTTCTTCCTCACGCAGTCGTAGCCAAGTCAGTTTATTCTATGATTTGACATACCTCAACTGAGGAGTAATCATGAGCAAATCAGAAGATAGTCATGGAAAGCTGGGGAAGTATCAGGAAGAATGGTTTCTTTACCTTTATCATTTCCCCAAAATAGAGGAGAAAATTAATCTACTGTCTTCTTGACTTGATATGAGCAAAGAAAATGAAAAAACCCAAAAAACCCAGAACCAACGCCCCCCCCACCACCCCAAGCCACAGTAAATCTCTCACCAGCCACAGCAAAACAATGGTCATGCCGAATTGTTAAAAAATGCGGAGTTGACACTATTGGAAGTGCGAGGCTGGGAAATGGCATTCGGCCCATCTCAGCTCCCAGCCTAGCTGATCTTTCAGGATGCTCTGTGGGGCCCCCACTGAAGCATCGCTTTTTGAGTGAACTTAGAAAACTGTTTGAAGGTGTCAGAGTGGGTGCCCGAGTGAGAAAATTCATCCTCAGAAAGCAAGGCTGTCTGAATTGCAACTCATTCTAAAGGACCCTTGCTAGCCGTGTGCCCGTACGAGCCACAGGAGACACATTTTTAACATCTTCACAGATAAATTATTTATGTGATTACTGTTATTGTTTTTCGCCTTGATTGTTGGCTGCCTACTTCCAGAAACTTTAAAAGTAGCATACATATCTAACGTGAAGGGTAAGCCCCCCCAGTAGGATGCTTTGGTAACTCTTCCTATCATCCCCTTAACTCTGCTCCTGTGCTTTCCAAGTTTTTATGTGCCATGGCCAGCAGGTGATGCTAAAATACCTCTGAGGGAAGGAAGGATTTAAACCGTAATTCCCACTGAAAGTGCCAGAATCCTGAGAAGCAGCAAGAATGTGCCACCACCCGAACAAGGTGACAGGTTTCATCTGTAATCTGGCACATCTGGTTTACAAGCAGTTAACTACTCTCATCAACAGTGAGTTCCAGATGTTTCAAATAAGAAAGAAAATGCATGGTGGCAGCTCTGCAATAATCAACTGATAAATTAAGTCACTCAGTCCCTGAAGATTTATGCTTTAGTCTGAAGTGTCATACTCTCGTGTATGCACATGTACCCAAAGTCAATGTATGAGAGAATAGGAAAAAAATATTTCAGGAGTCAGCTCTCTGCAGATACATAAATAAGTAGATTGCTATTAACCGTCTGGCATAAGGAAAAACAGCAGGCTACTGAGAATAAAAAATGAAATTAGAGGTAAATTGTAGGAAATGATATTTGGGAGAAGACTAGAACATTTCTGCACAACTAATCTTCTTTCCTGTAAGAAAATACTTGGTTGTGATGAGCTCCAGGAGCAAGAGTTAGGACTATTGTCAGAAGTGAGAACTTTTGGAGGAACAGTAATCAAAAGGAAAAAAGGGATGTAAACACAGAGATAAAGTTGTTCTCTGCAGAATATGCATCATTCTCCAAATGATGATTAGTAATTAATCCAAAGGAGCAAGCAGGGATTTGAGAGCGCGCTAACTTGGATGAACAGGTAATTTTAGAAGCAATAACTTCAAAGAAAAATTATGAAGAGGAGATACAGCTGTCCCCAGAAATGAAGCTGTTGCCCAGACTGGTAAGGCACAGAAAGAGGACAACATGTAACTTCATGGCATAACGTCACAGCCACGCGTATCCCACACCAGCTAAGCTCACTGAAGTTCTAGCTCATACAGTTTGGCTTCTGGGGTAGCTGGAGCAGGTAAACTAAATCCAGCACTGCAGTAACATTCAATTGTAACACCAACAACGGACAACGTTTATCAACCATCAAATAGGAAAACTTCTCCCAGCTCTTAAGCACTTACCGTACTTTCATGTGACTTACTCCTTACCTGTGAAAGTCAAGATCTCCATCAGCCGAGTAACAATAATTCACCAAGCAACCTCAGTTTTTATTTATTGTGCACTGCTCATGTAGTCAGGATTGGCTACAGCAACCCCTCCCCAGCAATCCCACAAACTTTGCAGAAATATTTGGCCACAATTTCAAACTCTACTGGCCAAAGTCGGATACACTAAAACCCCACCGCTCCCTTTCAAGGTCTCTCGCTCCTCGCTTACCTTGCTTGAAGTACAGATGTTGCCCAGCCTACTTTTCTTAATTTAGAGGTTGGTATTTTTGCCTTTACTGGTATTAGTAAAATGGTGTTTCTCATCCACAACGTTTCACATTTTCGATTTGTATGTCAGTTCAAACAGGACTCAACTTGTGTTTCCTGTTCCTTCAAACAGGTTCTTCAGATCAGTGTAACTCAAAGTGCCTCAGACGCCCGCCTGACTTCCATCTTGTTCCACCCTCGCTTCCTCACTTCTCTTCCAGACTTACTTTTCCTGAAGAAAATACAGGTACCACCCATGACAGGACTAAAGTACCCCCTTAAAGCATTTTTCAGGCAATAGCAGAGAAACTCTGGTTACCTTCCTTCCACCTCAGTATCCAACAACCAGACAGCTGACCTACTACTTCTCACCACCGACACTGGACAGGCTTTCTTCTCCATGCACAAATACTGATGGACCTCTGCGTGACACCATCACTCTGAATGTCTGAAGCCCCAAAAGGAGAGCAGATGGCATTACAGAAACACAGGAGTACACCTACAGGTTCCACGATGCTGTCTACACCTTTGTGCTTGTTGCTGCATCTGCATCATACCTGTAACCACACATACTCTGGGTAGCTGAGTTTTCAAATACAAGAGGATTGTGCTATTTGCAAGAGCTAGGCAGGGTAATGGCTGCTCTTTCCACTCCTGGGAAAGACAGAGGGATGACATATGCGGAAATCGGTTTTCAAGCAATCCTAACGCAAAACTGCAAAATGGGAGGAAGGTGAGTGGCAAGCAGGAGATTGCACCTCAGCCCTTCCCAGTCATCCCTCACTGCCTTTCACCTGAAAATGGCACAAAACCCATGAAGATACTGTCCACGACTAGCTCACAGTCAACTAGTATTTGCGATACGGTTGCAAGACTCCAGCAAAGCAGCCGGGGGCACCCGCAATCTGTACAACAACAAAAATTTAAGAACTCTTAGGGCTGTTCAAACACCGCTAAGCGTTTCAGTAAGAAGTGAAGCTACCAGGCTAAAGATGGACCCGGTAGCTTGCCATGAGATGCAGCTTGCCGTAAAAGCTGCTTTTTTATTTCTTCTTTCTTAGAGAAAGAAAACCAAGCCAAACCACTAACTCCCATATCATGTTTTCAAAAGGCGATTTGGACTCAGGATTACTTGCAGACTACATTTGGCAATGGTGGTCACTTTTTTCAGACTCTGAAGAACCAGTTTAATTATTTACCAGCCACCAAAAGACTGACACTGGGCTGATGTGTTATATTTTGTCTAAATTTGCTCTGTCTTCCTGCAGCTCAGCAACTTGTTCTTACCTCTTAACCTTCCTATTAATTTACATTTTCTCAGATATCTATACAGTAAGTGCATTTTAAGAAAATATCTGGCAGTAAAAAAATAAAAGACTTTGGAAGAGGCTGGTATTTTGAAAGTTTAGACAAAAACCCCAGGCCTCCCAAGAGATCTGAAGAACAGATACGGTAGGCAGTAGAACCTTTGGATGCCCTAACGCACACCAGAAGCCTAAATGCTAGAAAAATGTTTAATGTTGTCTGAGGCAATAACGGGTTTCAAGGGAGGGGACAACTTTAGAATAGCTCTTCTGTAAAATCTGTGATGTATTAAACTTTCTAGATTGTCTCAAGTCCTGCACACCCAGCCATTTCCAAATTCCAAACCAGTGCAATTATTTCAAGGCGAGACTGCTTGAAAAACTGTCTATGCAGTAGGTTTAGATTCCAGAAGATAATGACACACTTCAAACTGCCTTTAAAAGCGAAAATAAGGTACCTGAGAAGCTGCTGTGACTTGTCAACTAGTCTGTATAAAAAAGGGATATACACCCATCAATTTCAAACCCATTTACATACCACATAGCTACATCTCACTTCTATTAATCTGATTTTTAAACAGTAGTTGTAAATGCACCACAAAAATCTCTTTTCATATCACCACACTGAAATTCTTGAGCACCTATTATATTAGTATTTCAGTAACAGACAGCTAATTCACGTTTCTCAAACTAAGCGTTCCCATTTGTGCAGTAACTATTGATGACTTTCAGCAGTGACTATACATACAGTCGGTGATCACAGAACCAGGGATATTAAGAATATTCAATTTTGTACTTTTTAAAATTTAAATCAAGAGTCACACCACCGCTCGCTGCATTAGTAAAGAACAAACGCTTACCGCTCTCATCCTTTTCCTGTTTTGAACATACATCATGGAAGATTTATCTGAAATCAGCATTTCCTAGTGACTGCCCGTGGGGAGGGGCACAAGAACAAACCTGTCCACAACATCTGAACAAAGCTGTGGCTGGAGACAGGCAGAGCACGAGAGTGATGTGGTTCATCTGGGAGGGGCTGTGGAGCACAGCAGTTGAGGAAACGTCACCTGAAGCCTTTTTACATGACAACTTTTAGGAGGTTAATAATGACAAGTTCCCTTAACCAAAGATATTTTTATTGGGTTCAGTCTTCAAGCATCATTAGGTTAAGGTCTTTTAGAAAAGTAAACCGGTAAGAATAAAAAGCCCCAACCTTACGAATGGCAACTGGTACTTGAAGTTTAAATAAAATTTTATCAGGCTTGTGAAAACATGCCAAAAGCCAAATTGTGTTCTAAAATTACCGACCAAGATATGAACAAAATACGCCATTTTCAAAAAAAAAAGCAAACGTAGGTTTAATGCTAGTCATCCAAAAATTGACATTAGTCTCTTAATGTAAGGCAAAAATAGTAATTTTCTTTTATTCTTTAACCTACATTAAGTACAATCAGCAATAGTTGCCGTATAGAATATGCATCATTGAGATCCAAAAGCAAGATCAACAGAGAATGCTGACTCATGCGCTATACGATCTTGTCAACATACTGACAATTCCACAGCAATCTCTGAAAACGTATCTGGGTTAAGGACTGGATTAATGTTGCAGAGTGGTTTTGTCAAATGAGTGCATAATTTAATTCTCAGGCGCCACAATCACATTCCCGTGTTATAGCCATGTAGCACAAGTAACATTTCTTGCAGATCTCAGGGTGTGTCAATATACATTAAACCATAGAAAATGCCATAAAATACTCTATGCAATCTTTAAGCATCCATCTTCAATATAATTGTATTTACATATTTTTATGAACTTATAATATGTAATAAGCCACTGAAGACATTTTTACAATATTTATTAGATTATGAATTTATAAATTCAAGGACTCAGAGGCACATAGTTTAGAAGGCCAAGAACACCGAAACTAATGAAGTCACAGAAATCAGAGTATTTATGGACGTAACACCAGTAAAAAATAAAAATCACATCCAAACTAAAAGCAACACTTCTTAAGAGTCATCCTTCAAAGTTAGCATAATAAAAAGTTCTCATTTCCCTCAAAGAAAAATAATTCATCCCACCTACCAAGCTAGAAAAACCTATTTACAGTTGTACTTTGATCAGAAGTATCATTAAGTTGTGTAATACAGCCACTTCTACTCTGCCATTAGAATTTAACATTTCTTTTAAAGTATAGTTGTATTTACAAATGCATAAATATTGTAACTCTGATCTTCATTAAGATCTGAATGAAAACAGGTCGTTAAGTCACATTACAAACGCGTTAGTGGAAAAAGTAGCTGCATATTCAGTATCATTCTCAAAGAATAGGAAGCCAATACTTCTGATAAAGCTCAAGTTCATCAACTAGACCAGGTCTTTAAGTTACATTAATGAAGATTAAACCTCTTCTGCGTTAATTCTTTACATTGGTTTCTTCAGTCAACTTTCACCACGCTGTATATTTTGGTTACAAACCAAAAGCATGCAAAGAATCCAATTGTCCCTAAAAAAAAAAACCACAAACAAACAAAGTTACAGGAAGGAAAACTGACACATGAGGCATCAGTTTCTATCTGTAGAGTTCATAAATGAGGACATGCGTATATACAGCCTGCTATCTTTAGCCTTCAGTGCACCCATCAGATCATGTTACCAAGTTACAGACAGTACCTGGTCTTTATAGGCATCAACTACTATATAAAGGATCTCATTATTTTCACAATCATAGAGCTGATCACACAGAAGACACTCATTTTAAGATGTTTCTGTGTTATTTCTCTTCCTACGTATTTGTTCTTTGTTGTTTCATTATTCCCCAAGCCCAGCTCCTTCACGTTGCTTCAGTGACCAGTCACACACGCTTTACCTGATCTGCTCAGCTGGTCAGAATACTGGTATTGTATTTAATAAACCAATTACACTGACAGCATCAAAAGGAGTTCCCATTTCTTAGTTATACTTTCAGGTCTTGGAAAATTAGAGCACTACCTTTATTTCCAAGTAAATCAAGTTAATACAAATTTCAAACCACGGTGAAGTTACTACGCAGCTTGTACTACCTATTGAAAACAAGTGTTACATACCTTGAAAATAAACACTTCTGAAATACTTAAGGCAGTCAAAAGGTATAAGCAAACTTGAACTGAAATTTAAGGATGAAGACTGTTTCCCTGATAACTTATAATCCTTTTAGCTGAACAAAAATACCTGCAGCCTTTCTCTTTGTAAAAGTCCAAGAGAAGTTTTTGACAAAAATATTGTTTTGAATGCAAAGTAGTTAATATAGTTTGGCTTTGTTAATTTAACTGGATTACTTAAAAATGCAGCCTCAGTCAGAAAGACAATATACTAAACAGCAGCTCAGAACACCTGTTACAGGAACCTTAATTTCCCACAAAAACTAGGACAGGAAAAAAGCCCTCAAGATTATCTGATTTTTGCCCGAGTACCTCTTTGAAAAATCACAGCCTTAACTTATGCAAGAGCTGAGTAAGTTCTTTTAAAGGAAAAAAAAAATCGCCTTTATTTTAGATCTGATAAGAGGCACAACAAAAGTTGTGTGCCAACTCATTCACTATACAAGCTTGGAAGAAACCGTGAATGATACCACGGTAATTTTTTAAAAATTTTTTTTTCCTTCCTTCACGCTTGCTAAACTACTGATGTTTAACCGACTCATCTATTATGATACATGGTTGTGGTCCCAGCTGTGAATCAAAGATTTGTCATGTAGCTCCCAGTATTTTGCCTGCTGAGTCTGATCAATGACCTGGAATGCAGTATGGATGCAAGTGCCTGAAGCATGCGTTACACTGACATAGCAGCAGGGCACCGTCAAAACCCTTCCTGATACTGACGATTTTTAACAGATGAGTAAGCAGCAGCAGAATAGTTTTGATACAACAATTATGATTTTCTCTTTCTAGCTTTTTTATCATCGTGACACAGGAAGTCAGTTGCCTTTAGGAGCAGTTCTTCCTAAATTGCTAATATGCTTTTTCATTTAAGAAACTGGAGAACTGCCTGTCCCTTCACCCTGCCTCTAACTTCTTCTGTAAAACCTTATCTCAAAGCACTTCAGTAAATCTCTGAGAACTGAACATATCCACCTTTGAATGCACATCAACCTAAATGGACAAAGTTATTCTTAAATCTTAAGAATAAGACTATTCTCCCAAATTAAGGGATAATTTGCACTTAATCTTGTGGGAAGTAAATTTTAAAAAATATTCGTTAAGCATATGGCGTGTCAAAGGTCTAACTGTTTGGTTAACTTCACATGTATTCTCCCCTAATTTCAATACAGAAATTACAATTTTTTTTTTTTCTAAAAAAAAGCATACAAACTGTGAAAGCTTAGTTCAAGTTGCACAGCATAACTCACATCTCCACTGTGTCCCAGTTACAAACAACTACCACAGAAAGCATCTCAAGGGGTCTGACAGTAAACCACCTCTTCTTTTTACGTAAGCCTGTGAACCAACCTTGACAAGGACTCCCCAAATTTGCTGGCAGGCGCTGTACAGCCAACCGGTCAATTGAAAGTGAACGTGTGAGCAAAGAAAAAGGGAGATGCACTGGATGCATCTTAATGCCTCGAGATGATGTCATGTGACATGACTGACTTGAAAGAGTAAGGGCAAAAGATGGAAATTATATGGGTACCTTAGGTGCTGAGAGGCAGCTAAGCCAAGTCTCAGCACAGAAAATTTACTGTAAATCCCCTTTATTTTGAATGTGTGCACTCCAGAATTACTGCAGGCATCCAAAGTAAACAGACTGAACAAAGCAGACAGGGTAAACACAATTATGGTTTTGGCCAAGACTGTTTACTGTTAAAGGCTGACACGCTGAATATCTATTGGAAAAGCTAGTGAAACCAAATTAATTGACCTTACACTTACGCAAGGCCTGATGATTTTTTCATGCTAATTTCTAAGTTTGCACTGCATTTAGAATTGATCTACATACAGCAGTACACATTCATTTCTAGTTGAACAACCATGCATTCTTAAATTCTTAGTTCAATGAGACTACGAGTAAACCCAGATCACAAATAAAGGTTATGAGAAAGGCAGGGCAAGAAATAAGACAGAGCGAGAAAGGGAGGCAGAATCTCTGATCTACACACTCTGAATTACTTGCCACCCAGTACACAAAACATAAATGAAAGCAGAGATGACGTGTAACTTACAAAACATCCGCAAGCAATGCCAAAACACATTAGACTGACTTAAAAAGGATAGAAGATAAAACTAACCACTTTTGGAACACAGCTTGATCACTTTTCAAAGAGATTATATAATGTACTTAAGTCCCATTCCCTCCTTTTAACAGGCAATGACCCAAGAAACTCCTTGCAGGCTCTTGCTCCTGTTCATCATCATCTGCATTCAGTTGTGGTGCACAAGCTGCTACAATATTTCCTAAGCTGAAGTGGCAATGGCTTTGAAATTAATATTCGCTTATGCTTAAAAAGAACACCATTCTCAAATGTCAATTCATTTCCTACTAGATTTTTCTTTTGTTCTCCTACATTAAGTGGAAATGAAAATTCTACTTACAGTCATAGTAAGATCTGTATTGAGAGCTCTGACGACGAGCCATTTGTGTTCTAGCAGGCCTTAAAATATAGCCTTTATAGCTGTACACATAAATCCATATCAAAGCTTTAGGAATCATTAAACTTCTTCATAAACCTGGAGCTTGAAATCATTTAAAGCATCGACCAGTTCAAAACACTTTCAAAAATATTGCTCTGTAGGGTACAGTCCACAAAGACTGACTACATTCTGCTGGAACAGATTAAGATTTTGGGGAAGCTGGTGGTTGCTGCCTTCTTGCACCTTTCACTGCCATTCCTCTACCCCAAACAAGGGGTAAGCGTGTCTGACTGAAGATTCCTTTTTAGTACTGAAGACGACAAAGGAAGATTTTGTCACCTCATCTCACTTACCCAAGAGGAAATTCAAGTGAAGCACCTAAGTCAGATGCTTTTCCAAAAGCTCACAATAAAGTTGACAAGATTCTGACATGACTGCACCAAAAAAGGTTCTGTCTGCTTCCCCTGCCACGTCAATGCAACTGGGAAAGAAGGTAAAAAGTTCCAGAAAAGAGCAAACAGGGGCGGGGGGGGAATATTCTCTGTCACTTTTACTCCTCTCTCTTCTTTCCTCCTATTCCACAAAGGCTGCATTTTTTTTCCTTAATTGACACCATAGCTTTAGATTTGATTGTGTGCGACTTGAAGTGTATTTCTCCAAAGATAACTAATTAAAAAAATTTAGTTTGTCACATGACTAACACAGGAATTAAATGTATCTATCACGTTCAATGGCGTTATATTTGAAGATCTAATTATAAGCCACGCCTCTAATTAGCAGTAGTATTGCCTCATCCTCACTTAATCTCTTTCACTAAAATTTGCAAAATGCTACACAACTACCTGGGGGGGGAAAAAAAAAAATCAAAGACTTATATAAATTTATGATCCTGTATCAAGATAAGGTTTGCCAAGGATTCTACTGTGCAAAGCTAAAGGTAGACTCAACATTTAAAATTAAAGTTCAATACACTTACCTGTGAAAAGGAAGAAGATCAAAACCATAATCATGGTATAACCAAAATATAAAATGGTGCTAGCTGTTCCTGTGATTTGCAGTTTAGAAAAAAAATAATGTATTGCATAGATCAGGAAATAAACTGCAGTGAAACCACTAGTGAGAAATGAGCGCCACTGCCAGTGATAGTCCTNAGTTTTATTTCTTCATATGCAGTAATATCACCTCCACCTTAAGTATTCCCCTTCCTACTGAGGTACCATCCGTTGTGTGGCCATACGATTAGGTAATTTGTTTTCTAACTGAAGAACAGGAGCCTTGGCAGCTCAGTCCGAAAACAGTGAGAAAGCAAGCCCAAAGCATGGTCTTAGTTGGGATTTTAGGGAAAGAACTGACTAGACATAATGAGTGAAATTACAGTTCCAGTGAAGTCAGCATGACCTCTTCCACCGACTTCAGCAGAACTTGGATTTCACCTCACATTTCAATCAAAGGGGCAGAGCTGCAAAACAACAAGAAATGTCAAATGCTGTAGCTGTCTATGTTGGGTAGAGGCACCTATTCAAGGTTCAGAAACAGTTTAACAAGATCCAATAACTAAATTGTTCAAGAAGGAAGACAAATCCCTCACAGTAGATTAGTTTGTCAGTGTGCTATGAGCTCACATCAGAATTCACTTACACCAGACTAGTCTTTGGTGCTTTATTTTTTAAAGGAATTACTCCCTGTATAAGGATTTCACAAAATTTGTTCTTGTTTCTTTTTTCTCCCAAGAGTATTAATACTAGAGGAGGAGTAATATGAGAAAACTAGCTATTTGACTACTGTGAGTCAGTGGTAAATTGCTAAGCACACCACAGCCACTTCTCTACACACCTCAACAAGCAAAACAGGCACTGAATATCTTCTAAACCACAAATCATTAAAAAGATGTTAACATTTACATTTTTATTGAACCAGTACCTGGTAAACCTGCATCACCAAAAAAGCAGTCAAAGCATCTTGAAGAAAAGCTTTCACAAAGAAATTACCACATTTTAGGACAGAGAAAATTCAAATAGATCATGGTTAACTTACCAAATACTATTGAGAATAAAGAACAACTGTATAAAGATACATCCAAAAGGCAGAATCCCTCCCATGATAATGCCTGGTAACGGCTTTGTATAGAATGATTGCTCAGGAATCTGACGAGGAATTTGATTTGTGCGAACAGGGTGTTCAATAGCCTTTAAACAAAGATAAGATATTGCTAAATAAATAACATGTCAAACCGCAGCACCAGCTTTTTGCTTTCTTTTTGAAATGAACGGTGGCAAAAATCCACTGTTTGTTTTGAGCTTGCGCATATCCAGCTACTACCACATCTGCTTTCACTACCAGCCTGGCTACCAATTTAGCTACTATTTGCTAGGCAAACAAGCTAAAAGACAGCTCTTATTGAAGACGTAGCAACAGATATTTTGGACTTCCCTTTTTATGATTACCTACCTATGATCAAGTAACAGAGCCTGAGCTGATTTCTCACTTTTCAGCTCGGGGGTAGTGGCGGTGCAGACTCTTGCTTTCCCCTTCTAAAAATCCCTGTGTATTGTTTCTCAGGATTTACTCCAAGAATCCCATTAGGTAAACTTAAAAACTGAAAGGATTCAATCTGGCAATTAAATCCTAACTGAAGATGCATACAGAGATCAGCATGGTGAGAGGGAAAAAAAAAATAAGGCAGATAAATGCACACTTTGCCATTTTTCCCCTTTCGTAAGATTACATCAAAAGCATCAATAGATACTTGCTAGGTACTTGCTTTATGATTTGATTTTAACATATTTGTGACACCTGTCACACTGCCTTACAGTTGCTCAAATCCTCATTTCTTAAAGGAACTGTCTCTGTACAATGCAGGGGGAGTTGCTGGAATTTCAACCCAGTTATCAGAAAAAAACCACTGAATTCTGGTTAAGAAAAACCAGATAACTACAATCAACTTTAAAAGTGCCTTCTAAGATACTTAAATAGTCTCTGAAGGTATTCTGTGAGAGCTAGAGAGCTGGAACTCTGTCTTCCTATACAGGAAAAAAAACACAAGAAAATCTGAACTTACAGATATTTAAAAAGTGGCTTACTGTGCCCCACAAACTTAAGCAAAAATGGAAGAACCGATTTCACTATTTAAGAAGGTTTAGTCACCAGCGTCACAAAGAGCTCTCATATAAACAAGTAAAATTGGTCAGTTTAGGAGTAAATCCCAACTAATGTCTGCCAAGCAGTGATAACCATTTACAGAAGACTTATGCAAAGAGATTTCACAAGATCTCTAGCAATTTGATCAGAAAATACCCTTCTAAAGATTCAGCGTAGCAGGCAGACAGGAATAAAAACTTGGGGGAAAACCAAAACCACGTAAGTTGTTTTCCCTTATGCTCGGCTAGGTCAACTAAATTTTTTAGTAATGGAAGAGATGCTAATTAAAATAAAATAAGGAATGCCCAAATCACTGCTTTTGCACCACTGGTACAGTCACTCAAATACAATGATAATCCTAGTCGTTGTGGAGAATTATCACCACTAACCAACTGAATATCAAAGTCTTGGAATCCCAAGATTGGATATCTAAGGCAGGTCTGAAGTAACTGAACAGGACTGAAGCTGACAATGCAACTAGCTTAGCTGCTATCTCAGCCTATACAGAGAAAAATATGTACTTGTGTATGCGCGTATACACATACTTACGAAACGATTTCTCAAAAACACTTACATTTTTCTTAAAACCAAAATAGGCACCAATAAACGTCAGCGGTACAGATATGCAAAACCAGAGTGCCAAAATAGCAACCAAAGTACCAAACGGAATAGCTGCTGAAGAGCCTTCTCCCCAGAGAATGAGGTTCATGATAAAAAAATCTGCAAATACAATTCTGAAAAATACGTAACACAGAAATACTCCTTAATATTTAACAGTTAACAAAACAATAGCAGTGTGTTAAGATTTTAGTGAAAATCTCTGTTAAAACAAAACGACACACACAAAATACCAAAACGAAGAGGTCAAACAAGCGATTCTTTGTTAATCTAGTGGGATTGGACTCCTGCAGGAGCTGACGAAGCAACTAAGCAATTTTAAATATATGCTTGTCTTAACTACACTTCAGGGTAAGACTGCTTGCTGTGATTAAGTAGAAAAATTTATCACAATGGTTATACAGTATATGACACTATAGAAGACCAACTACAGTGCGGTTAGAGAAACAGCCTAGAGAGTAAAAGACAGCAATGAAAAAGTCTGCCTGTCTAAAACTTACTACTATCATAATGCTCTTTCTTAATCAACCTTTTCATGTAGTAAGAGTAAACAAATGCTTACTAAAAAAAAAAAAACTAAGGATGATATGTCACTAACATATCCATCTTTGTCAAAAGCGGTGTGATACTCTTGTAGCTTCTGGAATAAAGGGATGATGTAATAAGACTTACTTGTAAATTAGTTACGCATGTCAGAGAAGCACAGTTTAATTCTTTTAATCATGGTGATATTCTCAACTTACCCAGGACAAAGGAATGATGTCAGCAGGACATTTGTTTTCCATTTCTCACCTCCAAATGCTGTATTAAAACATTTGACAGTCATCAAAACATGCATTAAGCTCACAACTATCAATTTTCCAGTCCGTTTACCTGTTGTACTTAGCTAGCAAATATTCAGATAATGTGCTATCATGTCCAAGTTTAAAACAGTAAACTAAATCTTTAGTATTAAAACTGAACTCTTCATCATATTGCTTAATCACAGAGCTTCAAAGCAAAGCCTCAGACCAAGGTCAGGAAAAGTATCCCAACTAAATAAACTCGGTGTCTGACCACTTTAGCTGTTAAGGGGAGGAAGCAGACTTTGAAGTCTTTAGAAAACAGTTTCAACTTGGAGTGATTAAGAAGTTGAACCTTTCTAGCATTTGACTGCAGGTTTCAGTAGGAAAAAAAAAAAAAGTGAAAAGCAAGCTTAACAGTTTTCTTGAAATAATTCTTGTCTAAGAATCTTACAAGAAAGTCCGGACTAACACGCTTACAGGAAGTAGTGATGCTCTCCTGAGTCTTAACAGCTTTAAGCAGTGGTGATACCAAAAGACCAAAGATAGCTTTATTAAGAACTTCTTTATGAATTTGCACTATGCTGATAAAAATTATAGTCAGTATCCTTTCAAATGAAAACATCCTGCTGACAATTTCATCTGAGCACTGCCATAAAGACATGCTGCTTTACTTCAAGAGTCAGAAGTGATTATGGTTAGAGCGATTTTAATTAAGTTTCTATTTCTTCATAAAATCTCAGTACAACATGGCACTGGTTATCAAGATTAACCATTTAATTGCAACTCAGGTTTCACTTTTTAAATGCAATGTTGAACATCCCCCCGCCCTTTTAAAACTGGACATCCATTTCAGTTGCATTTTGGTTTGTGTCTCACATTATTTGCATACTATAAGGCGAAATATTAATCTTTATATGCTCTATACAGGCTATGAACCACCTCATGTTATAACAAGAATACCTCTGGATCAGTCAGTCACTCACTGGCTTAGTAGTTAACAATATTCAAGTACCAACTAAACAATTCCCGATAAGTATAATATGAAATGTAATTATTATTAGCTACATCTCCACCAAAGATACTGGATTCAATTTACCACCAATACACTTCAAAATATCCTGCAAAACACATAATATACAGCATGATATAAACAATAATTCTGTCCTCAATTATGCTCTTAGCCCTAAAGTCTCCTTCCATTTAAGTCTTGATTGGACTGAAGAGATGGACAAGGACCAGTTCACTATCACATCGCTACCGTTGTGGAAAAACTCCCTACAAAATACAACCCCGGTGGTTCTCCTCACATGCAAATCACAAAATGGTTAGAAGAAAAGAACTCCAATGCCTACTGCCAGGTTGAAATTCAGAAACAAACTCCTATAGCCCTGTATGCTCAGAACTAAAATAGTCCAAAAGATCCAGCTCACTCAGTCATAGAGAGTCTTGTACCTTGAGTAAGATAATTAAACCCAGTCATATGAGGAATGGCACGCTTCACCTTAAAATAAACCAGAGGGTACAGGGGCAAACCGTTTAAGGTTGGTTGGCAGGCCTTGAAACAATAGCTAGCTGGGTTCAGTTAAGGAAAAAAGTATCAACTAACTACTGTCAGGCACCCTAAACACCACTGGGTTAATTTCTGCAACTACAGAACACCTAAAAATCCCTCCCCCTGTGCCCCTGCCACAGTCTGATAAGCACCATTCTCCCGAAGACCGAGGAACTAGCTACAGAGGTGACAAATCTCAGGCATGTAAGAACAGAGGTTCATGATTTTAGGGGAGGAATGTTACCAAGCAACACTGATGGCTAAAACTAAATGCAAGCGAACACCCAAACCCCATCCAATTCCATAAATACATAGCAGCAAGAGGAATTCAGGGTCTTTAGACATGATCACATCAAAACCAATGTAACCACGTCAGTGTTCTAGAGGTATTTTCTGTTGTAAAGGTAAGTACATTTCTCCATCTTGCCCTAAGGGAAACTACAAACAGTACTGGGAAGTAAAAATCAGTTCTGTGATGATAATTTACTTTAATGAACTCAAGCCTTGTCATTTTAAATAACTTTTACTCACATTTGTAGAATCTGGCAGCAACGTAACCAGCTGGAGTTCCAAGCAGTACCCACAAAACTACAGCACAGGTCATTAGAGCTCCCCGGTTAGCAGGTGACAAAAATCCCAGGCAAGCAAAAACTACGAAGCAAAGAGCACAATTTTGGAAAGTAATTATACATTTGACTTAAAACCAGTACATCAGTTATCTTAAAATCTGCTTATACTAAGTTGCGTGTCTACTATATCAGCTCGGCTGTTTCTTATCTTAGACTTTTAAGAAATTTCTAGACAAAATCTATACTGCTATTTTTACTAGTACCTTGCGATTAGCAGCGAAAGAACGTCTGTACTCAACTAACTTCTCCCCACTTTATTACTTACACAGGGTAACAAAAGTCATTATTAAGATCTGCGTGCCAGAGCCTAGAAAAACAGACAACAGCATTCCTTTTCTTGGGGGCCTGAAAATATCACCATGAACCAGTTTCCAGCCAAATTCTTCTTGAGCATCTTCCTGTAAAGGAAAATACACCTATTTTAATACAGCAGAATGCCATTTAAGTAGCCTGTTACAGAAATATATTTAGCTGAAAAAAATTACATTCCAAGTAAATGTTAGGAGGTACATTTCACACTTACAGTGGAATCCATCTGATTGTATCTTGCAATGTCTTTATGCAGTGTCCTCAACATGATCATAGCTACCATTCCAGACAGAAAGAGGACAATCACCAAGGAATTCATAATACTGAATTTAAGAAAAAAAAAAAAAAAAAAGATTTAAAAAATTCATCATTCAAATTGCAATGTAAACACTTCAGTACAATACACTTGAAGACAAACTTTCTTCTCACCTAAACCACTGAATGTGAGTGTGAGGCATGGATTCCAAAATATAATCCCATCTTGATGCCCACCTTATATTTGTTTCTTCCTGAAAGAGTAAACACATCAGTTTCAGACACAGTCAGTATCCAACTTTAAATTTACAAGTTGATGTTCATGCAAAGCAATCTTAAATTTCGTGACAAACTGAAAATTTAATTTTGCATGCCTTAAAGGCAATAGTTTAATAACAAACATAGAATCTAAACGAAAATATTTTCTGAATAGTACTGACAACCCGTGTCTTCTTAGGACATAAAGACATATCAAATTAATTTAATTGTGCTTCCTCCCTTCAAGAATTACACTAGTTCATCTGGAATTCAAACAACAAGCAGAATAACAAGAAATATGCATTTTTAGTGTATGTAAGTCAACACCACAGACACTGAGAAACTAAGATCTGCTATATAGTCTCCAGCATAACGTTTCACTTTTTAAATAGTCCTCTGTCCAAATTATCCTTTGCTTTGATACTTGTTTTAGTACCAACTACCAATCCAATTACATTCAGCTTATACTACAAGACAGGTGGGGAGACAATACCACAAAATTTACATTGTTAGTAGAAGGAAAAAAATTATTCCTTCGTG
This sequence comes from Scopus umbretta, assembly GCA_013400535.1. Lineage (NCBI taxonomy): Eukaryota > Metazoa > Chordata > Aves > Pelecaniformes > Scopidae > Scopus > Scopus umbretta. Next base: position 60,668 of record VZTL01000377.1, read on the forward strand.
CATTTCAGCTGATTATACTTATTCAGACTGAACATTCACTGATCAGAAATACTTCAAAAAAAGCATTTTTTTTATTTTGCAGAATAACCATGAAAAAAAAGGAATAAACAGTGCTGATCAACCTGAAGATTGCTATTAAACAAACCATAAACACTAGTATCAATTAATAAAAATGGCCAGGTGTTTTTCTGACAGGATGTTATTTTAATAATTTATAACACACTAGAGCAAGACTGCTTTCCAGTAAAGCCAGTTTTTGAAAATGTAAAAAACTGTGGGTTAAAAAATTTAGCCAAGATCAAGTATCTAGTTCACTGAGGTAGTAAAACTAGGTCTCAACGCAAACAAGTTTCTAAACTGTGGTGGTGAATGGAGTTGTGGTGGTGAATGGAATTAAATCCAGCTGGCAGCCAGTCACAAGCGGTGTTCCCCAGGGCTCAGTATTTGGACCAGCCCTGTTTAATGTCTTTATCAATGATCTGGATGAGGGGATTGAGTGCACCCTCAGTAAGTTTGCAGATGGCACCAAATTGGGTCGGAGTGTTGATCTGCTTCCTGAAAGGAGGTTGTAGNCAAAAAACGCGTGGATGTGGCACTTTGGGACATGGTTTAGTAGGCATGGTGGTGTTGGGTTGATGGTTGGACTAGATGATTTTAAAGGTCTTTTCCAACCTTAACGATTCTATGATTCTATAAACCACTATGAACAATTCTAGGACAGAAGAACATTTTTCTCCATAACTACACTGCCTTTTTTCTGTCTTCCTGAGATGACCTGATCTGCCAACCCAATGGAATTTCAGAAAACAACCTCCAAGCGATGTAACATTGTGCACAGGACAGTAACATACACACAGATACACAGCTGGGCGTGTTTTGTTGTTTTTTGTTTGTTTATTTTTAAGATAAACAATATAGTAGTATGAAGCTAAGGTCCTTCTTAAATACTAACGTCCCAGAGGTTTCCAGAAGTACTTGCTTAGCCCCTTCTGAATATTTCTCTTTCTTTTCAACTATTTATACTGTTGTTCTGGTTTCACAGCACTGTATCAGCTACGAGGAAGAAAATTAACTCTATCCCAGCTGAAACCAGGACAACTATTTTAAACTCTACCATGTAATCCAGTACATTACTAGAGTAAGGAATTGTAATTCTTCAAATTCTTCATAGTAATTCTTCACACACTGCTATAACAGCTTATAAGAGACAAAAGGGATTCATGCCTAAGACAGTGTGGTGATATAGCAATATTATAAAACCAGTGCTCTACTGCATACTTCTTATGGCAGTGGATCCCACACCCTAACTCAGTGCTACCCCTCAACTAACTTTAAAGATCAACTATCTAGTCTCCATTTCACCACAGGTGAACTGAATCCTACAGCAGGCTATGAATCTAGAATGAAGATAGATATATGAAGAGCCTTGATATGACAGTGGTCTATCATTTTGAAAGACATCACTGACCTTGCAATCAGAACAGGAAAAAGGTTAAAAAAATTAAAAATTGCGCTATTGTTATTTTTAAATCTATTAATTGCCAAGATTCTGATTAAAGTCCATAACGACAAAAAAAAAAAAAAAAAAGGTGTAGACTCCTTCATATCCAGAAGAATCACAGAATTGTCAAGGTTGAAAATATGAACTTCTGTGTATGAGCTATCTCTTCAATACATAGAGAGGGAGTCAGTTATAATCTGCACTCTTTTTAGAGAGGCATTTGCATTTTGAGGTCTTAGACGAATAGGGAAACAGTGAGAAACTTTGGGAAACTGTTTGTCCAGCAAACTCCATTAAATAAAAAAACCCAACCTCTTGCTTGTCACCAGAATGAGAAATATTTAAGTATCACTGCTCCCTACAGCTGCCTGATATACTGCTCCTCTGTCTTTAAGTAAAGAGTAGAGGAATAAAGAATACCAGCTTCCTACTCTTCTGCAAATTTACATAGGAGGAAGACCTTGAAGAAAAGAAAGCTTTTGCAACTGATCAAAAAATGATCAGTTTCAACCTACCTACAACACTAATTTGCTAAAACACACAATTTCTCAGACTTTGCGCTTGGATTGAAAAATAATCTACTAGACAATCTAGGTAAACATGGAAAGTGTGATTCTTAAAAAAAACAAACAAAAAAACAGCCAACCCCCAAACAAAAAAACAACCCCCCCCCAAACAAACCCACAAAAAAACCCCAAACACCACATATGCATTTCACATTCAGTGTGTGGGGGATGATATGCAAAATTTTAAAGCATGTGCTTAAATCCCAAGCCATCTCTGACATTCCAGTTCAAATAAAGTTTTAAAACAACAAATTTACTATTTTGAGATAATTTTAGTTGCCCATCTTTATAATTCAGATTAACACATGATTTTAAGAGGTAACTACCACAGAAAGCTTAGTACTCACTTGAAAAGAAACAGAGTATGTGTAAGCAATTTTAACTTCTCCATTAGCCTTATTACTTATATCCATAGGTACTCCTGAGCAATCAGGGTTGTCTGGATGAGTATGCTTGTAACTACAGGATGAAAAAACACATGGTGAACACTGCTTCACTAACAACACTCTTAAAGACTTCATTCCTCTTACACAAGCATCAATTTCATCCAGGATTCTTCCTTTAAATATAAAAGTTGTTCTTAATGCGTAAATTTCAGAACTCATAAGAAATGTACCATAAGCACAGGACTTTCTGACAATTGAACATTTTATACAATAGTTGTCTCTTCTAAAAAAGAAAACTACAGAGAGCAGAGTCTCTTAAAGCCAAGTACCAAAAATTAGAGAAGTCTGAGTACTGCTATGAACCTCCAAAACACTCAAAAAGTTACAACAACAGAATTACTAACTTGTCAGGTAAAAATACTTTCATCATGATGCTGGACCAACAAGCAACAAGCTCAGTTATACCAAGAATACAAAAGAAAGAAAAGACAAGATGCTACGAATTAATAAAATCGACATCAGTTGTGCAAAAGCCACACAGACACCTGAACAACTGACAAGTATATTTGTGAAATCATTCCATTCAAATCCTGACTGCTGAAGACATCAAATGTTGCACTCTGATTACTCCTGCCTCGGGCAGTGGTGGCCTTCTCCATCACAAGACAAAATGTTCCCCACTAGGGAAATGAGGGTTGCTTCACTGAACACATACCACTTCCAGGTTTTATTTTATCTTTTTTTTGGCCCAAATAGGAAATAGTGCACAAAGATCTATCAAATTCAGAACAAAATTATGTTGGACTGTCCTGCATGAGACCACACCAAATCAACAGGAAAGCTAATCTACAGGTCACATATCTGAAAACATTTCTGACTAGCAACAGGCCCCCAAGTCAAAGCAAGTATCTTGCAATGGACCACTGTATGATCACAAGTTATTTCTGAGTACTAACCTTTTTGGTTCAAGTTTAGCAGCAACTAGTCTTGCTCCCAGAGCTTCATTTTCCACAACATGGTAATATATTGTTATGTCAATGTGGTTGAAGATATAAAAAGTATCTTTTTCATGAAATTCTGACTGCAATGATAAAAGATGGTATGAAACAATCAAAAAGATAATGACATCTAAAAGCTTTAGGCAGAAGCTTACATAACAGCATTTTAGTCTGTGTACAGTCCTTCTGTCAAGAAGCTCTCCTACAAGATGAATGTGGGATTCTGGGAATACAAAGCCAGCAGAGACTTTGCATTAAAGCCTTGTATTAAAAAGACAGGTTAGAAAATATGATGCTAAGAACTGTCTACTACAGTTGAAAAGCAGA